>JAAAKE020087289.1:0-21718 GCA_010014785.2 Anisolabis maritima | reverse complement strand
GGGGGGGGGAGAGGGGAGAAAGAGAGAGAGGCTTAAACAATAAAATTGTAATAGAAAAAGTCAACTAATATGCTATTGCGCAATAATTTTTAGTCGACTCTTAATCGATTTATTGTCCTAATTTTTCTTTTAAAGCCTTCAGCATATGCCATATATTAATTAAATGACATACAATATAGATGATATTTCTCCCATATCTTCTACATTTACTTTCGGCATCAACTATACAAGTGATATATAATATAATTATTAACGATATAAGTTATATATATATTATTATTATTTGATTTAAATAAATTTTCTATCTGGGATCCGAAGTCAAAACCTTGGCTTTGAATGCCAATACCTTTAATCCTTCAGCCATGGGGCACTTACCTGATTTATCAGCCAAAAAGTAAAATAAAACTTTTCCAGCAGAATTGGATGAAACGAATAGCGAAAAAAATTGCAAAGAAATTTTTTTTTTTGCTAAAAATAGACAAACGCTTACCTTCGGATTAATCTTACTAGTTAATTATATAGTCTACACAAAAATACAAAATAGCAATTTAATTAGATGAAAAAGACAAATAAATTTGCTATCTTGTCTTATTGTGTAGGCCCTATAATAAACTATTAAGATAAATCCACAGGTAAGCGTTTGTCTATTTCTCAGGTTAACAAATGATATATTAATTAATTAAAAGTTCAGAAAATGGATTATTATAAGAACAGCTTAATTTTCTCTAATGATGAAAGACTCCACATAGTCGCTTAACTATTCACTTAACTGACAACTTCAAGAATCTTGAATGGATGAGAAAGAATTTATTTCTATTTAAGAGAAGTGGGTAGAGACATCACTCCTTCTGGAGAGAATTATTTCATAATAAAAATAAATAAATGGCGCAGGAAAAAAAACTAGGCAGTAGTTTATCGACAAGAGAGAGAGTCTGCACTTATGTTGTTGATACACATGTCTATAAAACTATCCTATTTTTAGTGATCTATTATATTTTTTTAAATTTCAAAATATAACCAAATGAATGATAAAATTTTGAAATAGTGGCTTGGATGTAAAAACCCCATATTTATGTCATATTTAATAAGGCTTAATTTAGACTAAAAATTTTAGCCAATACTTATACTAAAATTTAGTTAATATTGGGGAATATAACTCTCTCCCTATATTATTATATATAGTGAGGGAGTTTGATTCCTGGAACGTCGAGCTACTTCCGTCCTCCCCCTACACCTTAAACGACTGCCCAGATATTTATGAATTTAGAAAAATTCCTCTCAGGTTCCTACATCAGTTTATATCCGCCGCCATGATGATAGGCCATATTCAATATGATTTTTTAAGTAGAGAGTGATTGCCACACAGTTGCCTAACTTTTTAATTCTATCATTATAATATGAATATATAAATAAAAGATACAACCGTCTATCTGCATTTAAATCTGAATCTAAAAAAAATTTCATATATACATGTATATATTAAGTATTTTTTATTTTATTTATAAAAAATCAATTAAAAATAAGTATTGCTAGAGAAATTATTTATTATAATATAAATATTAAGAAAAAGAAAAATATTGGGAGCATACCCTTGGTAATTTGTGCAGTGCATATTGTAGGCACATAATAGATCTATAATATGTTATTAAAAAATTTGAATAAAAAGAAAAAAACAGGTGTTAGGTCATTTTAATTATTTAATAAATAATAAAAAATTTCTTCATTTTTAATTTCCTTTTTTTAAATTTTATTATAAAGGAAGAATAAATTTAAAAATAATAAATATTAAAAAATTAATAAATCATTCGTTAATTAATTTATATTTATTTTATTTTAATTATGATCGCGCTTCGAATAAGTCTGGTGAGTGTGTTCCACGTGGCAGCCAAGATGCTAATGATATAATTTTGTAATGCTCGCTTCAGGGCCAGAGATGGCCATGCCCGGGCAGGGCCCGGATGAAGGAGGGATGGATTTGGATTGATACGTCATCACCCCCTTCTCTCGACTTTTTAATGTTTAGACTCGATCACCAGCGGCAAATCTTCCACATATTAAGATTAGACAAGAGCTTGGCCTAGCTACCTTCCCTCAGAGCTCTATTCCCCTTAAAAGGACGTGCACGTCACCACTTGCTTCAGTTGCCATAGTGGCTTAAATTGGTTAACATTGAGTCTGTATTTTTCGCATCAAAATATTCATGTGGTGGTGAATTCACACCAAGCGTTTTTCCTGCTTTCTCAACGTCCCTGCATTATCACCCTGCATTTACAGGTATTTTTACTTTCTCTTACCTATTTGTAGTATATAATAGAACCAGTGATGTGATTCGAGTGAAAAATTCGAGTCGTGTTTTCTATTGAAATATACTTTTTGATGGTTTCTAGTATAGATCTTGCTCGTCTGTCAAAAAAATCCTAAATTTGATAATAAACAAAATTTAGTTGGCAACTTAATTTTTATTTTCTCTAAACTATATATTTAATATAGATATATATTAAATAGGGAGACTTGTGATTGCAAAAAAAAAATCGGTCAAGATTTCAACGAGACTCCATGAGTTAAAAAAATTGAGTCTCACAAAATGTCTGTTTTGTTAACAAAATAACTCAAATACCAAAAAAATGTTCGAAGATCAAATATGATATCTTAGTTCTTCGCTTGTCCTAGCTTTTCATTAAACTGCCAAAGAGTACAAATACTTTACTGATATACTTTTTTGTCCATTTTCTCAAAATAGGCTCTAACATTTTTTATTAAAACTTATATATATATATATAGTATATAGTTTATCCTTATATATATAAGAATAAAGTTTTATCCTTATCAATTATTTTTAAAATAATCTTTGAAATAGATTGATCCTTCCCCCCCCCCCCCAAATGAATTGGAAGGTGTGATGTGTTTCATTAGATTTTTTAAATTTCCTATTAAATTTTTAATATTAACATTTAAAAAAAATTAATGTCTAATATCAAAAGGGATTTGAACCTTTCAAAGTTTATATAATTCCTTGAAAGAAGAATGTTTGTTTCTAAGTTTGTTGGCTTCTTCCACTTGATTTGGAGCCTCTCGCTTCATTAATTAAATACAAAAACAGCGAAACTTTAGTATGTATTTCCTTATACCACTCGACTCAATCACTTGCTTGTCTGTCCTTTACAATATTGCATCCTCTTTCCTCTCCTTCGCTTCCTTCTCTCTTGTTGTTTTCTTGTTGTTGTTTTTGTCATTATTTAATGAATTTCAATTAGAGGCCAGAGGTCTTGACAGCCTCTACCCCGCCCTCTCGTTTATTAAATCATTTAATGACTAAAATCTTTAATTAATTAATAAAAGAAAGCACCCCCCCCCCCTTTACTTTCTACTTCTTAGACGTTAAGTTAAAGCATTTTCTAACAATAAATAAATAAAACTTGGCCTAACTTTGTCGGTAATTATACTTTAACAAAATTAGAAAAGTATCATATGAATTATGAATCTACTCCTGCAGCAAAAAATCGGCCCTCCTCGCTCTTTTTTAATTTGAATGTATTTTTTCTGTATCATGATCATTAAAACATTTCATTCTATATTCTATTAATCCTAAAAATAAGACGTCCCTTTTTTGCCCTTTGAATAAGAAATAGAATTTTTTTAAAAATAAGTTTTCATTAAAGTGAATAAATTATTGAAATTATTATTTGTATAATTATTTAATTATGAAATAAAACAAATCTATTTTAACTTTGTTAACGCCAGATAAATTTTCATGTTCAATTGAGTCCGAGCTTTCTACTGGCCATTTTCTCATTTGATGATTTTTTTTCGCCCTAAGGTGTAAAAAATCATTTCTTGCAAATTTTTTATCTTTAGACAGTTTTGATAAATATACAATATCGTCTATATTTATTTAATTTTTTTGGTAGCCAATTTAAATATATTTTATCAGCCAAGAAGCGAAGGGTTCCTTTGATTATGAAGCAAGAGCTTTAGCTCTGCTCTAACGAACAAGGGTTTTTTTTTTAATATTTAAACAACGTAATATTTTTCAACTTATTAATTATCAAAATATGTTTTCAAATTAACTCTGTATTCTATTTTTTTTCTAAGTGACCGATTATAACATCTTTAAAGAGAAGGAAGATTTCTTAATTTTTTAATTAATTAATTATATAGATGTTCTTAGGCTTATCAATTTGAATGCCTAATTTAATATTTTATACTGCTATCATAACCCAGGCCATGAGTTCAAACTCCCCTCTCCCAAATTAAAAAAAAAAATGTCAACAGTGACTTTTTAAAAAATTATTATTGAATTTTAATAAATAATGAGATGTATAATATTTAATATATGACATGTATCTTTATTATGGAAATGAAGAGATGTGCTAATATATTCGGTATTTATATCCGATTAGAGGATTGTTACATGCTGTTACAGGCCTGTAATATGTATATGGTTAATAATTGCCAATACTCTCTGCCTCCCCTCTCCTTTTTTCCTTGTCAACAAATTGATCTCTAATGCAAAATAGTGCTTTATATCGCCATTATTTATGATTCTAATAAAGCCCTCTCTTATTATAATTTTCCCTTTATTTACATTTATTTATTTTATTTTACAACTAAAAATTTCATGTTTTTTTTTTTTATTTGATTGTATTTTTTGAAGTTTTTTTTAGCATCTGAGGCTTTATAGACTCCTATCATATTTATTTAAATTAATTGATAGCCAATATTCTAATCTATTTTATCTGCCAGGCGGGAAGCAATCCACTGACCCTTAGATTATGAAGCAAAATATATTTAACTCTGCTATAAGAAGGTTTGCAAATTCTTTTTGTTTTAAGCCATTCAACAACTATCTCTTTAGATAGTTTTGCTTAATATCAGGATCTGAAATTATATAGTTTTTCTTTTATTGATCTCAAAATCAAAAAGCTCGATATATATATTTATTTTACATTTTCTTTCTCTAAGTAGGAACGGTGCCTCTTTCATCTTTCTTTCTGGGCAATACAATTAATTTTTCACCAACAACCAATAAACTTATTAACATTATTTACATTTGGACTACCAATTGAGTTTTTTATTTGCTTAATATCAGCCGATCATAATTTAAAAAAGTATTTTATGGGATTTTCTTTTTCTTAGTTGCATTTTTTTGCGAATCCTTATATTGCCCTTTTTATCATGATAGGGGAATTCCAAGAATTTCTTTGTGCATGCTGAGAATCTTTTCAGCCTTTTCGGTTAGGGCTCCAAGTTGCATATGTTTAAAGCTTTCTAGAACAGCGGTCACCAACCGGTGGTCCCTGAGAAAATTTTTGGGGTCCGCAGTAAAATTTGGACATTATTTGCATCCTATGTTTTATTAATAATTAAACAAAAATAATATTCAAAGTAATTCTTTTATTCTAAATGACCATTTTTGTAAGTTTTTAATACATTTTCATTTGAAAATTACAAATTTGTAATCGCGTTAAAAAAATTACATTTTTACCATTTGGTGGAAACAACCGAGCTGTGACAACAATTAAAATTCGGCTTGAAATAAATACGATTCTGGAGCCAAAAATTGCCCGAATCGATTAAGCTTCAATTATTTTGTAATAATTAAATAACCTTTAAAGATTTTGTTTTGATTAAATAAGCATTTATAATTCTGTTATATTAAATAGATGCATTGCATATTAATAAATAGGAAGTTCTCTGATTATTATTTTACAAATATAAAAATTATATCATATTAGTTATTCGCGGTATTTCACATTCTGAATTTAGTAGTGGTCCGTGAGGTCCGAAAGGTTGGCGTCCGCTGTTCTGGAAGAATGCAGAGATCAAAATATTTCCTTTTTAATACTTATCTCATAGACATTGCCACACTCTTTGACTATATATTAATGTGATTTATTTAGAATTTTATTCAATTTGATTAATATCAAAACATCCCTATCGTTCCTTCTCCTTGTCGCCTTAGATCAAAGGAAAAGATTTTATAAATGCGTGCCAAAAATTTACAAATAATAAGAGTAGTAGACTCATCATTTTAACTTTTTTTATTCTCCATTTCGATGGGTCAATTTTCCCTTTATTTTTTACCTTCAGGCAATTTTCTCTTATTAACTTTTTTTTCGGCTCATCGGAACAATCTTTTGTTTTCCCATCTTCGTGTCAGCTAAATTTTCCTAGGCTTGCTAAGTGAATTTTTCAATAACTGCAAAAATTTTATGTGAAAAAATTATATTAATAAGATAATGTAAAATCCAATATAATTGTTAATAAAAACTTGAATTTCGAATTAACAAATAGTTATCTTAGAAAAATTAGAAATTCCTAATAAGTACGTTTTTCTATAGAGATTTGATGTTTTGGTTGCATATCTCCTAGGAGTAACGAAGTGATTTTTGTTTTCAACTCTCCTTCGTAATCGTCACTTGGGATTATAAGCCTGGAGGTCCCTGCCGGATAAATTTGCCTATAAAAATTATATTTCTAAGAACGTATAAATGCAAATAAAAATTCTAGACGTAAAAAATATATCGGTGGCTCTTTAATTTACTATTTCATATTTCAATCTTAGCTTTTTTAAATTGATGTTCCTTGGGTTTTCCCTTAACCGCTAGGTCCACCGTCCGCCCGCGTATTTAATCTATTATATTGGGTTTCTGGAAAGACCGTGCCGATTTTAAAGGAAAACTCAAAGACAAAATTTTTATTTGCCGATGTTTATACTTTCGTTTCGTCGTTTTCAATATTTTTAATTCTGTTTTTAATTCAAGTGTTGTGTAGCGCCGGTTATTCTTGATTAATGTCTTAATTTGGTCATCAAGTTCCAAATCTCCATTTCTAAAGTTAGCGAACCAGTTGCAAACAGTTGTTTCAACTAAAGCATTTTCGTCGTTAAGCAGCTTATATCTTATTTATTGATTGTGTGAAGTTTTTGCTTTTCTTGTAATAGAAAAGCATTAAGGGCCTAAAATGTACTTTATTTTCTGCCATTTTCAAAAGGGCACAAAATTAATACAAATTAATCTCAAGCAACTCTATTTCTAAAGATGCTTTGAAATGTCACCTTTAAGAGAACAAATAATGTTTCCTATAACTTGTCAGATTCAGACATGCTTCAATGCATCAACTTTCCGGAAGACCCAATATTATAATAAAAAAACCCTCCAAAATTAGTAGGTTCTACATCGAAAAATAAATGAAAAATAAACTTTTTCTTAATAAAATGACTTATGAAAATTTATTGGAAATACAGGTCGGTTTATTTACCCGATTTTTAGTGCATTTTCCCAAAAGCACTTTGTCAATGATGGAATAAAGAGACAAGAAGGTTCACACACTCGTGAAAGATTGATAATTCGTAACTTGGAAAGTTCGTTATTGTATTCTCCCTGTCTGTATGCTTGCCCACAATTTTTTTTTCAAATATCAAAATTTTGACTTCGGATTCAAATAAAGCATCAAAAATAGATGTGCCAAAATTTTAAAATAGGTCCATGAAAACAAGATTAAAATTTTTAATTTTTACGTTAAATTCAGATAGTGCAATCTGTAATCCGCTATTATTTGGAAACTGTTGCGAGCGCAGCGAACATTTTCGCAGCCCCTTCCATAGATTCAAGTTCTTTGCGGTAATGGAGCTTTGCGCATGTTTTTATTTTTTATTGAGCTTCCTTACTATAAATATAATAATTGAAAAAGTCGCTCCAAATTGGTGGTTTCCACCTTAAAAATATGGTTTTCTGCACCTTAAATATTAGTAATTTTTCATTTAATTTAATATTTACATCCCATTGGCATAAACAAATTATTTAATTTGAATAAAATTTGAAATTTTTTCCCTGCATATAAATAAATAAGGAAAATACGCTTAAGTTCTGAACAACGATCCATTTTTTTATACCATTGTAGTAATTGAATTAAATTTTCTACCTTAATCTCCGTCGTCCGTCCTTCTAATATTAATTATAACAAGAATGTCTTTTTCTCTCTAAAGGAAAGTGAAAATTATTATTATATTCTTTCTCATTCGAAGGGAATTAGAATAGATATTTAGTAGAAAATTGAAAATAGAATAAGAGAAAAAAATTCTTTTTTTAGATTGAATTGAAATAAGTAAGTAAACATATCATTTCTTGTAAATGTTTAGAGTTAGAGTTAGAGGGTTTTCTTTTTTTTCTTTTAAAGAAAAAGTTTTGTAAAAAAAATATTTATATAAGTTTTCTCTTTTTCTCTCCATTATATTTTATTTTTATAAAAGGTCGATATACGAGGTATTATTGGATTTCTTTTCAATCACATTTTTGTTTTTAAAAGAGACCTTGATCTTATCATAGATTCACTGAAAGATAATTTTAATCTTCTTCTTTCTTTGAGATTGCTTAAAACAGAGAGATATAGGTACACCTGTTCCTCGATTTACATGGAAGATCGATACTTGAGAACTGTGTAAATGTAAATTTACTTTTTTAAATATAAAAAACTGAAAATTTAAAACAAAGCAAATGGTGCTATTTAGTCATTTCAATGTAAAACAAATATAAAATATCATAAACTAAAAAGAATCAATCCATTCAAATGACAATTGTAAAAAACTTTAAAAAAAACCTCGTTGCGCATGCGCATATAAGAAATTCCCCTTTTGCCCTTTTGACTCAAGCTCCGACCAGTTTTTCAATTATACGTATATATATAGCGCAGGACAAATGTTTATTTTTATTAATAAAAGTAATGGCAACTATAAAAAATTTCTTTTTAATTTTTGTTTTCTTTTGATTTTATAATTTTAAGAACCAAAAACAATTAAATTTCTCAAAATCTTTGGTGTTTATTTTTAAAAATTTTTATTTTTCGAAAACTGAAAAAGCGAAAACGTATAAATAAATTTCCGTGTAAATCGAGGGATAAGGTATTAGCATTCGTCAAACCAGGTATTAAGTATCAGCCGATATCTCGAGAAGACTTAGCAAAATTAAAATAAATTATTGTGTTTCACTCCAAATTTTTATCCGATTCTCCACATTTAAGTAAAAAGCAAGTAAATAGTTAAAACTTATTTATTGTTCAAATTGAAGAAAGGCAGACATTAAATCATACACTTAACTAGTAATAATAATAATAAAACCAACTGTCTGTCCGTTCAATTAAAATTTACACTCTTATTTATTTAAGACCACTCTAAAGAGATTAACCTCGGCTAATTGACCTCTGGCTGGACCACGCGAGGCTTCCCTTTTAAAATGTCTAGTGAAGAAACTATATAGAAAAAGATAATGTTTTAATTATGGATTATTTGCTAGCTTAATTGAGTTGAATTTAGGTAAATTTTTTATTATAATAGTAAAATATGAGGAAATGAATAGCCGTTATTTTAATTAAACTCCTCTTTTAAAACCCATTAAGAAAAATAACCATAATAAATTGTTTCATTTATCAAACAAGGCCCATTTAACTTACAAGCGAAACTGTACCTTAATCTTTAACCCATTCATTAATAGTTGACAACAATTAATACATAATACTATAATAAAAGATAATGACGTCATAGGCAATAATATTCGATCGAGTCCTGATCAGATCAGATAGTCCAACGGGCCATGTAAGCCTTTAATTATCTCATTAATTATCAGGTAATCTATGTTCTCATTTTCCTATTTAAGCCACGCTGAAAAAAAATTAATTAAAATCACCTACTCTCTATTTTTGCAAAAATAATAATATAATATTCTTAATAGATGAAAATTTTAAACATCTCAGAAAAGTGACATCAAGGCCCATATTCAGAAATATTCCTAAGAAATATCTTAACTTGAAGATATTACTGTTTTATTTTTTATTATATTAAAATTTTTCTTAAGTTGATAATTCAAAAATCTAAACAATGGAGAAAAATTCTATATAAAAAAACCTAGGGAAACTTCTTGAGTTGAACTTAGGAATATTTCTGAATATGGATAGGCCTAAAGCTCATATTCAATAATTGTTTTCGTTCAATTAAATAATTTTTATGGATTTTGAATCGGGATATTTATTGTTCCAAGATCTCGTTCAGTATAAATAGATCTTTTATTATAATTAGATAATATTGTAATTAGTATTTTGGAGCATAGGATGTTTCATTGGTTCTAGAATAATTAAAATTTTTTTAAAGACTATTTTAATATCAATTATTAGGTAAAGCTGTCCAGGACCGACAGCTTAATAAGTATTGACATTTTTTTTTTTTATTCTATGTTTGACTACAGACATACATTTCGATTACATTTATAAATTTATATAAATATAAAAATATATAAAAAATTAATAATGAATACATACAAGGTTAAGTATTGACATTGTCAACAATGAAAATTTGTTTGTCTTTTCAACATTAGAGGGCAATCAACAAATACGATTAATTCGATAATTTTGTCGATAACTATTATTATCCGTTTAAATTACATTTTACATTGGAATAGGTGCAATTTTTATGCTTGCTTATACTTAGGCCTATATAATTTTTACAAATTTATTTTATTTTAGCTCTTTTCTAGAGTTTTACTGATTCAAATCTGACTTTAACCATCTTCTGGTTTTGCGAGTGTACACACAAAATATTTCTCTTAATTATTCCCCTATAATAATAATTATTATTATTATTAAAATAAACTTCTCTTTTGAAACTTATATTGAGAAGAAAGTTGAAATTAAAAAGGGAAATGAAAGAAGTGATTTTGGGCCTCCCATAAACGACCACTGTGCCTCCATCAAACCAGATGGCGTTAGAGGAAAGGAGTCAAACTCCAAGAGAGAGAAGAGAGAAGATCCGCATTAGCGTTCTTCCCTCTCCCTCTCTCTTTTTCCTCGTCTCTCTTTTTCCCTTATTGTCTCTTATTTTATGTTTTATAACATTCCCTTAAAAACAATCAATAAATCTCATTTAACCTTTAAACAATAATATGAGGAAAATTTTAAAAAGAAAGCAAAAATGTAGTACAATACTTGATTTTTGCAATATGTGATGCGACTGTAACTCAGTATTCATCTAGTTAAAGAATTAAGGAATAAAAAAAGGCGGCTCTTATTTAACTATACGTCATCCATAACACACCTCATCTAACAATCGTGTTAGAATCACCAAAAATGTGATAAATAATCTTTTTCATTCGTTTCATGAGATAAGAGATTTTGCTGGGTAAGCAAGTTGGGTTTTTGGTCTACTATATTCTTTACTGTCCCATCATTATGTAAGTATGTATCAAAGACGATAGTCGGTAAAGGTAACGACTTTTGTCCTGATGAAGGGTAACGCTTAGCGCTGAAACATTAATAACAATTCAGGGCCAAAGGGTCTTCTTTTTTTATTCTTCCTATTTCTAATGATCTTATTTAATAATAATAATAAAAAAAAAATGATATAGAGGATTATCTGATATCTACTTTTGACAAAAATATTTTCTATTATTATTTAATTGGGTATATTCGAAATAGAAATTGTAAACTAAGCGTATATTTTTATATATATTTTCGTTATACGTCTTTCTGACGGTTTGTAACAAAATAAATCCGAAACCATATGATTAATTCAGATTAGGGGGCAGGAATTTTTTTAATTTAAATTTTTAGAAGGGATTTATTTACTTCTGTGATATATATATATATATAGTATATTTAATTTTCGATGATTAAATGAAAAATATATTTGTAAACTTTTTCCATAATCATCTAATATTTATTAATGTAAATAAATTATACCCTAAAAGTAGAGTTCATGTTTGTGAGAAGGGAAGGGAGAGGAACATTTTTTTGGAATTTGGAAATAAATATTTTATATAAGAGATTTTAAAACATTTTTATTTTACCATTTAGAAACTCAAATTTAAGTATCAACTGTTTACTTTTTAACCTCCTTTTACGCGTAATTTCATCGTGTCATAATTATTAAATGAGACTAAAAAGAGAGAGAAATATATTTGTGTCTCTTTAAAAACAATTCAAAAGATTGAGAGAGGGTGGATAAAATGGTGTTAACAACTGCAGGTAGAATTTCCTTTAAAAAAACATGAGAGAGAAAAAGAAAAAAAAAAGCTTTATTGATTGCAATTTACGAACTAAAGTTGGTACAGATCGAACGACACGCTCACATATATTATTAATAGAGAGAAAGAAGGGGGGGGGGGGGAACACTTTGGAATAATGAAATTGAATTTTAGATATTAAGAGAGGGAGAAAATAAAATAAATATTTATTCAAATCGATTGCTCATCACAAAGAACCCTACGTACAGCGGTTCCCAACCGTGTGCTAGTCCTCAGAGAAATAACACTATTTAAAAATTGTAATTTAAATAAGTTTTTAACACGAATATGACTTATTTATTACTAATATATTTTGTACTAAATACTTCAACTTTTAACATTTGTTATAAAGGATTGATATTATTTATTTCACATTATACTTGTTCAATATAAAAATTTATTTATTTTTCTTGAATTTTTTTAGCTTACCGGTCCAAAAAAAAAATATTCGTCGTTTGGCGTTTGGTTACCAAATTAGGAAGAATTTTAATTCTAGAAATTCTTTATTAAAAAGTAAAATTTCTATTTTTTCTTAGAAGTGCTTCTGAATATGGAACTAAGAGGCCTATAGAAGGCGTTTGCTCTTACATGGGCAACAATTGGCTCTTATTGTAATTACTGAGCCCCCCTCCCCCTCCCCCTCAATAATTATGGCTAAAAGAGAACAAAATTGTCTCTAAAAGTTATTTTACTTTTTTGTTAAGGGAGGAAAAGGGCAATCCAGATGATCGTGGCGATTTAATCTGGTAAAGATATTCATAAATTCAAAATTCGTTCAAGATTTTTCTGATTAAATAAGTGGGTTTAATTAAAATCTTTTTGTTAATATAAACTTATCTTATATTTTCCTTATCAAATAATATATTTGAAAATAAATTTTCAACCAATCTAAAATTGCATAAGTATTTATTGAGACATAATATGAACCATATATCGGAAACTTCCATATTCTCATGAACTACCCTATATTTGATAGTCTTCATATAATAAACTTAAAGGTTTAGTTATGGAGATATTTATAAAGCCCCCTTCTCTTTAAAATGGGAGCGGTTATATATCCATCCATTAATGTTATGGACGTGTCCAATCCTCTCTCTCCCTCTCTCGTTCATTTGTTTATGTTGGCTGTTAATCTTTTGTCAAATGACGACACGCCTTGTTTATTATTCTTTAACTTGATATTATCATCAACATGGAAAGAAGAAACATTTTATCTTCTATCACCTTTACTTTAAAAAAAAAGTTTGAGATCAGATAATGAAGAACAAAAAAAAACTCAGAAATTTAATTAAACTAGATAGTTTTAACACAGTTTTTAAATGTAAAAAAAATTTTAATTTTGTGTATTTAACAAGTTAAAATAAACGGAGGCCGATCTAGTCATAAATGAAACGCAAAAATAATTTTATCATTTAAATACATATAACGAGTAGTATCTAATATAACAAGTTACTAGCCCTCTAAATAATCATTTGGAGTTCCCCTAGCTTTCCAAGTTGAAGAACTAATTTTCTCACCATAAATTTTTATTAAACAAAAAATATTGGTATTAAGTATGAAATAATAAAATATGAAAAATAATAAAAGTTCGTTCAACCAAATTTGTCCCCAACTCGTCCATAGACCGATAGATACCATGCTAAAAACAGTTGGTGATTCAATGTTAACTTTGTCAACACTTCTATATCAGAAAAGATCCTGGAGGTTTTGCAAGATAGATTACTTTCATTAAACTTTATCTCATCACACTCATTTTATGATATATAAAATACAAATAATGTCCATTTTTGATTTGATGGTGATAAATTAACTACAGGGAGTCCAGGAGATCCATGACATCAAAAAGATTTAGAAACGCTGCTCTAGTCCACTGACATAATTTTTATTTAAAAAAAAAAATTAAATGAGAATTCTTATTGAATGTTAATAATAAAAGAAAAATTTTCATTTTAAATTAACAAAAATTTTTAATGAAAATTTCAATACAATTTCAATTTAAAAATTTGAATTGATCGCACCTCGCACCCCCAGCGCTCCAAGCGTCAGGCACATCAAATGTTCTTCCTTGCATTGTCATTGTCGTGTTTAATTATTAACTTTGTTTGAGTCTCAACAATATTTAAGTATAAATTTTATCAGTGTTAATGTAGAAATTTTTGATTGACATATTCATTTTAATTGTGATTCATCTTCAAATGAAAATGCCTTCTTTCAAGGTAATCCATCTTATGATATGAATATTCTCTTTTATGATTTTTATAGATTAGCCATCATAGGCCTATAATTTATTTAAAATTTTTCTGAATTTTATCTTTTTTTCTTATATTCAATATTAATTAGATGTAATAAATAATAAAATAAATAATAATAGAAATAGATAAAGTTAAAAAATCTATATTCTTCAAGTCATTTCAACAGAAATGTTATCCAAATCACCTTGAAACCATCCATATTATAAAAGTTTTTAGGTTAACAGTGATAAAATTTATAAAGTTGAATATCAATCAAAATTTTAATAAGCAATATTTTAAAAAGATTTTTAGATTTTTGCTCTTATTTCTGACTTTGGGCAAAGTTGGACAAGGAATTTGTTAATATTATTTATAGAGAGAAATTTTTAGTTGAATTTATTATACTGTTTATAGTTCGATTTTCTTTTGAAATTATATATTTCCATGTTCCTGTTTTGAGCAAAGTAATTTAAGTAAATGGTTTTTTATGGAAATTTTTTAATATAGGACCACTTGACATGGAATAACCCTACTATAAAATATTAATCAGAATCTTTGATATTGAATATTTATTATTTAAATAGCTATAGGGAGGCTTTTGATCCAACTAATTGCATGCCTCCCCCTATTCAATCTGCATTTATATATGAATGAATGAATAAGCGCGAAACAGCTGACAGAAAAAAAATTCAAAAGGAATTTTTTTTTATTTATTTGAAATAAAAATCATGGAATGAAATTGAAAATGTTTATTTTCTAAATGATTTTTGGATTTATTCCCGAGAGATGATTTATCAATCCCCCTTCCTCTCTCCAAAAATAAATAAAAGAGAGAGACATTTGAAAATCCTTTGATATATATATCTACGTTTTATATATTTAGGGAACAGAGAGAGACTGATTTTATCATAAGCAATTTGTTATTTATAAATATTAGAAAACTCAAGTGTTTTGATGTGAATTTTATAAATGTGGCAGGAAATAACTCAATATTTCAATGGTCAGAGATAATCTTAAAAGGGAATTCTTTTCTTATACATTTCCGACATTTTTATTATTGACGGTTTTGAAATATCTTCATTAAGGAATTTGTTCAATATCTTCTGAATGAATAACTTTAAGTCGATGGCCTCAGGACCTGCTAAAACTTTCTATCCTTTTATAATTAGTAGGAGTTTCGCTTTGGACTGGTACTATTAAGAGAAAAAATTAGAGTAAATATATATGTATATTCAATTATAAAAATAATTTTATTACAGACATTCCTCGATAGTGCGCTAAATGTTCTGATTAATGCGGTTTTAAAATCTCTAAGCAATAATAGAATTTTATTTCAGTTTTTTTTTTATTAAATTGATTCAATTTTAAATTTTAACAAATATCGTACCTTCAAATATCTATAACTTAATCAGTCCAATTAAAAATTGATATTTTTTTCTCTAAAAATAAATAAATTTTTTCTTTAAATCAATTGTTGATTTTCTCACAGTTTATTACACAAACATGACTTAACAGGGTTGCAATAGGACTGTGCATTTATCCTGTAATATTATGTATGTATTCGATTAGCGCAGAACTAATCAAAAGTTACCTGTATATTACATTTAATTAAAAAAAAAAAAACTTAAGTTTCTATTAGAAACTGTACAAACCAGTAAAATCAAATAAAAACGAAAAATAAATGAATAACAATTTAGAATTTTCGCCCTTTTTCTTTGCAAAATTCTTTTTTATATAATCATAATTAATATTATAATGTGGTGACCTTGTCGCCTCACGTCCCCCACCATGTTTAGTAAGATTATAAGTTTATGAGAGGGGGGTAGGGGCTTGGTGTAAGAATATGTCACGGAAATAGATCCTGCTTCGAGTCAAATTCATGAAAAACTGTTTTATTATTTTTTTTTTAATTTAAGGTCATTTTTCAGATGATTATATAACATAATAATAATACAATATATGCATTTTTATTTAAAAAAAATCAATATGATGGCTGACGAAGGTGTTCAACAGCCTTGTTACTTGGGGGCCACTCATCAGAGGTTCAGAGCACCAGTTTGTCAACAAAGATCTTGGTGGCTGTTTCTCTTTTCTCCCTCCAGGCCCCTCGGTCCACACAATTATATCTTATTTTATTTAGTGATATTAATATGTATTGTTGTCTTACTATCTCAGAAGGTGTTGTTTGAAAAGCACTACCTATTTCAAATAAAGATTAGTTTAACTTAATTTTATTGACATCGAAGACTGTCTTGGAATGGGATGATGGGGAACACCTGGATCAAATCTTAACAAAATTAGATACTTTTATTCCCTATTCATTGCTCATGTTTTAATGCTTAAAAGCAATACGTAAAGCTTTTAATATTGTTTACAATTATATAGTTAAGCTGACTCCAGATCAAAATGCAGAATTACAAATATATCAAGACTTATATATTGCTCTTATTCATTAAAATCTGAGCAATGAATTCGCACTAAATCTATTTAATGAAAATTTGAGTTTTATGAATTTAGATTTACTATCGTCTTTTGATAAGGGCATTTAAAAGTGCTTTTTGTACCCCATTACTGAAAGGGACTCCTCAACTAAACACCTTCCTTTGATTAGCATAATTTAGTAAAAAAATGTTCTTAGGAATTATTAGCTAGAAGACTAGCTTGAGTTATGTAGTTAAATTGAATTCATAATCATCTATGCACATCTCGGACACACAGGATACCCCGAGGATAGAAATGATCACACATAACCAATGACGTATACACACAACCACCGGGCCAGCTTCCGTGTGCTTAATGAATATTCTTTCATGGAAATGGATTCAAAAACGTTTAGACATATCCTTTCTCATTTTTAAATTTCTTCATTTAAATTCTTCCCCTTCATCCAGAAATTATTCATTTTTTTTGTGAATTTATTCATTTTTTTTTTTATCTTTTCTTAAAAACGTTGATTGACGTACAAATAAGACAAGGATGACACTAACATGTCACTGACACGCTAATAATACAGGGAAAAGAAGAAATATAAAAAAGATACCGATCTTAGGTGTAAATAAAGAGATCATTCGCCTTAAATTCTTTTTTTTTTTTTAATTTTAATTCGCCTTTAATTATAACTCCCAATGAGACTATCCACTATTGTTGTATCGCCAATAACAAAAATTTTAATTTTAAATAATAATTTAATACTTCACTAGTCAATACATTCAATAGTGAAAAAATTTCTTATTTATCTATAGTATGTACAAATTCTCATTACAATTTTTAATCTATTTATAAAGAAATTGGAGGGGAACAAGAAAATACAGTAAAGTCACATATATCAATTTCGAGTAATGGCCCTTTTAAACAAATTTGTATCTTTAAAAAATTCGACATTGGCTTATTAGCAAGTTTATTACCGAGTGTCACTATTGTTGAGATCGGGGAATGGAATCCCCAATTGGTTCTAGTAAAACTTATTTGTAAAGCAGTCCGACAAATATGTAGGCACCAGAATTCCTATCTCCTTTAACATTTTGTTGTCGCCAACAAGTGCATTTAACAACCCTTGAAGATAAGAGATAATTTTTAAAAAATGCCTACTAAGGTTCCAGTTTACCTGACAGGAACCAAGTGTCCCACGCTATCATCTTAAAGGTTATCTAATTTAAAATATGTACAACCAATTTAATCATAATCGTTGGAATGGTTTAAGGGAAATTCACACAAAACGTATAAAAGTAAAGTGGGCCGCACTGTGTGGGGGGGGGGTTGGAGGGGGGGAATAAGGATTAATACATTTCAAAGATCATCTAATAAATAATTGTTTTATGAATTTTAATCAAAATCTTTAGAGCGAATATTGAAAAAATCGAAAAAACTAAAGAAGTTCAGGTTGGTACCTGTTGGTCGGAAGTTCAGTTTCAATCACAAATGATGTTTTAGGAGTGTGGTTACAATTGCAATAAATAATAAAAAATAGTACGCGGGAAAAAAGTCATGTAATTCATTTAAATAATTTTCATTTATTAAATAATCCTAACAAAACAAGAGTATAAATTTGGACTTCAAATTTATTATAAAGAAATTAGGATTTTATTTTTTATCAATTTTAAAAATAGAAGAGCAATATATAATTAATATATTATTTTTAAATATGAAATGAAGATTAAAAAGGAGAAACAAGGAGGAGGGTACTTCCACCATTGCGCTTCCCTCCTCTGCCCCATAAAATAACCGACATGTCGCTGGATTGTTCATCCTTACTATCCGGTGAAGGTTTATCGAATGAAATTTCAATAGGTTCTGGTCACCTGATCGGCCTAAAAAACTGACCTTTTTATTTACACATTCCGGTATATTTGACAGATGTGCATGCATATTCACGATTACTTGTACCGTCTGTAATCGCATTAAAATAATACAACTTTTTTTCTTTGTTTTATATAATAAATACATAAATTCTAAAAAAAAAAAAAAAAAGTTTGAACTAAGAATGAATAAATAAATTTACATCAAGAAGAAATAAAATAGAATGGAAAACTTTTTAATAAAATTATATTAGATATATTCACCCTTTCTTGTTCGAGAAAAAGAACATTCTGGTTGTTAAGAATTTTTATTTTAAATACTTCACTAATGAATTTTTGTTTAATGTAAGAAAACGGTTGCAGTCAGGAATAAGAACCTCTCTTTATAAAAAAAAACTTCAGGATGTTTCGGTATAGATTTTATGCCACCTTCAACCTTTTAAAAAATACATATCTGCAAAGACACATATAATGTAATATTAATTAGAGTTGCTAGGTATTATACAAATTATACAATTTCATATGAATAAATGCCTAATAATTGAGTTGGCGAGAAGTGATACTCCTGAGATTAAATGCCATAACTTTTTTTTAGCGATTATAAGCTTTACTCTCGGAAATATCATTTATCGGTAACTCATTTATCAAATGACAATATCCATAAGAATTTTTATCATTTATATAATAATACCTAACCATTCTATTAAATTTTACATGAGTCTTTACAGACATACTCTTTAAAAGTCTGAAGATTACATGGTGAAATTTATGCCGAAACATCCCGAATAGTTTTTTTAAATAAATAGAAGCTGGCTGCAACCCTCTTCGTATATTATATTGAATTTTTGTTTAATTAAAAAATATCTACCTGTTCTAAGGAATACATTTTGATTCCTTATAATTCCTAAAATAATAATTGAATTTCTCGTTATTTTGATTTCAAACACACCTGGATATGTTTATATACAATTTTTATATTAAATATAATTAATCAATAGATCATTAAATAATATTATACTTTGTTAACATACTTTTTTCCCTTTGCCATTATCACTAAATGCATAAAAACAGGTTAAATATAAATAGTTAGTTTTGCTTATAGGGGCGCTATTCCAACTTTTTCTTGCAGTTGGTAGGAAATGAGTTCTTTAAGTGGAACTACAATATCTTATTAATTGCTACTAGTAAAATTTTTTTATATAAAAAAAAATCCCTTGAAAGTTTATCACATATCAAAGTGGACGCTATTTTTGAAGTTTTCGATTCATTTCTTCAAGTCATGCAATTATTAGTTTTAATAATAGGGATTTAGAGAAATGATTATAAAAGTTATTAAAAAATTACGTTTAATTGTATCTAAAAAATTTGACCAAAATTTATCTAAGTAAAATCTCTGATCGCTTTATAGTTTATAGTTAATAAGTGAAATAAAATAAAAGATCATTTTCATTATGATTTTTTATTTACAACATTTTATTCATTCTTTAACTGGTTTATTTGATTAGAATTCTCTCTCTCTCTCCCTCTCTCTATTTCCTCCCACTATGACGTTATGATGTGTAAATTGCTCAAGAGAGAGAGAGAGAGAGAGAGAGAGGGTCACCAAAAAGGGGACGTAGGATAAACAGAATAAGTCGTGCATAACAAACAAGGCGAAATTTAAAAATGCTAAACTTTATTTTAAAAATTTACTGTCCCTATATATTATTAAAAATCATGGGCTACAAAAAAAAAAATACATACCACTTTTTGTATGAAAATGCTCTAAATAAATAGAGAAAATCTTTTATTTAAAAAAAAAAATATATATATATATATAAATAACTTGATTCTCATCAAATCGAGAGTTAAATTTTTTTTTCTTTGACCAACCGTCATAGGAATATATATATATTATTTACAAAATACATGATAAAAAGTAATAGATTTTTACCAGATACAATAGTGAACTTTTTTATTTTATAAAATACTTTCTAAAATGGCATTTTTCAAAATAATGATTTAACCTGACACTAACTTTGCTATTGTTAATACAGTACCTTTTATTCCAAATCGATATCTCATGGCATCTCTAGAGTCACCCATTCAAAACACCATCCCAAGCCATTACTTAGAAACCTTAGTGTTTTCATGTTTTTTATCCTCTTTTCCAAAAGCTTGGAGTTATTTACCCGAAAAGAAAAAGAAAATTTATGTTAGCTCATATAACAACCATATTACCAAAATTTGGTTCAATTCCAACTCGCCTAGATTCCACATGTTTAGAGAGAATCCCTGTTTCTAAAAGCATTATCTTTGAATATTATGACGTAAAGTTACAAGTTTTTTTGGAACAGGACTTCGTAGTTGAATAAGTCTATTTTTTTTTTTTTTTTTTTTTTTAATCGCCGGCTGTCTAGAGCGGTTTTACACTAGCCAATTTCTTGGCTTTCTTACCTAAAAAAAAAAAAAAAAAAATCTATAGTATGCAAAATACTATTAATTTATTGTTCAAGATATTTTTGGTTATAAAAGAATAATTTTAAATATGTAACTATTTTGAATTCAAAATGAGCACAATTTCCTACTAAAATAATTTGCTGTTGTAAGACAACCTCAACAAAGATTTTTGAACTAACATGCAAACTGCATTTATAATTTTGAAATAATAAATTAATTTTAGATTTTTGTTTAATCTTCTCTTTTATTTATTTTGTCATCACAGTCTTTTTCTAATTCTTCGGACATTCATTGATCTAATTTCATGTTTATATACATAAATATACGTTTATTGAAAAAAAATATAAAATACTTTTTGGCTCAGAATATTTTTTCTCCTTCATCGACATTTGTAGGATTCACCTTCACCCATCATCAGGAAAAAGGACAATTATTATTCTCCTCCAACAATCATTGTAATGTATATATTATTACACATATTAAACAAAAATTTACAATAATAATATGCTACATGACTTGAGCAAAACTGCACTTTGATAGTGTAAAGATATATTGTAACAATGATGTATCTATGACGATTGTTGTAGGCAAGAAAACAATTATTTATAAGACTTTTGTCCTAATAATGGATGCCCCCCCCCCCCCCCCCGGCGTAAAAGGTAAAAAAAATTACATTTTCTATTTTTCTAAAATTTTCAGAACAAGG
>JAAAKE020087278.1:0-21720 GCA_010014785.2 Anisolabis maritima | reverse complement strand
AACTTCACACGAGTAAAATCAGCAGAAGCCATAAAATGTTAAACAGAGCTCATCTCTTCTATAAATAAAATTTCATCTTATTATTGCGTTTTGCATTATTAAGTCATAGTTTACATATGGCTGTGTAGGTCACCTAGTCTTTCTTTAGTTTTATTATGCCCAATTCACAAGAAGACGTTCAAAATATGTCTGACGACGAAGGAAATACGTGGTAAGATTATACTGCTTTATATATATATATATATATATATCTATATATATATACAAAATTAAAAATATTACTTTTATATTTCAAATTATATAAATAAATAAATAATATATATATATATATATATATAAAATCTGATAGACCAACAATATTTCTTTTAAAAACCACTTGACATAATTCCCAATTTATGAACATATTTTTTCTAATTTAAAGTTTTTTTACCATATTTTTATACTCAAATTTATTTAAAAAAATAGAAATTTTATTAATCAAATAAATATTTAACAATATATTTATTATTAAGTGACGTTCTATATATAAATAAAATATTAATGTATTCTGCAATAAAAAAAAAAACTAAATTATATTCTAGATCTTGAAATGAAATAATTTTTAAAACAAATAAAAAATTAGTCATTTTTACATTAATCACATAAATCCTTATCTTTTTATCTCAATCTCTAAATTTCATAATCTATTTATTATATATATTTTTAATTAAACTTTTTTCTTTTATTAATTTTTATAAAAGTTTAATCTTATTTTAAAATGATAAATTCAGGGGCTAGGCTATTTTTTTTTTTATAGAACTTGGAGAGGGAAAACCCCTCTCCGGCCCTATTTATATAAATAAAATAAAACAAAACGAATAAATATATTAAATTAAATATATGTTCTTAAAATGTTTGACCCACATTGGAAATACCTCTATTTGAGGTGTTCCCCATCTAAAGGCATCTAAAAGGAAGAAATTTCCTTTTTTTTTTCTTTTCTTGAACCAAAAAGGTCCAATCGCCCTAAGACCTAATTGCACACAGTTTTGATATCATATTATATTTATGAACATTATTTTTCATTTCATTTATTATTATTTTTTTAATAACTATATTACAACTGAATTAATAGAGTAGCCAAGATGAGTTGAGACTGGTAGAATTTAAGAATTTGAGTTTTTTTGATAATTTTTTTATAATTGGTTCTTGTTCTATTTTTCCTTTTTTTACAATAGAAAAATTATTGTCTTGTTTTTCACCTAGCTTAGACTTGGGAGCAGTGTATAATCCCCCTCCAAATTACGACCCTTAAATATGTCTAATTCACCATTTACTCACAATATCAAAAAAAAAAATCTAAATATTTTTTAATAAATGTTTAAAATTAGTTTTTATTATTAGTGTAGTTAGATATATTGTATTTTATCTTGTTTTTATCCCATTTAAAAATCTCAAAGATTACTCTTGAGTATTTATTCTAAAATCTAGTCTAAAAATTGTTGAGTTTATTTTGAAGAAGTAAGAAATATAAGAAATTAGGATATCTAAACCAGAACTTTGGCGTGATCTTTGGACCAGAACCTCATCACCCAATTTCACCAAGAATTAAAATTGTACACTTGAGAGTAATTTTTATCATAAGAGATGCCAAATTTTGGGATCTTGGTTCTGATGCAAGATTAGCATGCCAATGTCCCATTTAAGCCGGACATCCTGGGCTCCATCTTAAAAATTTCCGAATCTCTCGAATCCCTGTTTATCCCAATCTAATATTTTACATCGTAAAATTTTATTTGGATTTTGAACTTAGTCTCTTTCAGGTTCATGAGAGGTTTAGGACTCGAAAAATCGAATCTTGAATCTTTCCCAAAATATGAGGAATTCAAGAAATTTCTAACGTTCCTTCTATTTCTAAGTTGAAACAACGCGGATCCTTAGAATGGGGAGTCAGCTCATCTTATCCAAAAACGTGTATTTACATAACAACAATTGCTAATTGTTTAAAAAAATTCAAGAACAAAATCAAAATGCGCTCTACGCCCCATCTACCTATTTATTTTTTCTTACATATTATTTAGGAGCATAAAGAATTATATTAATAAATTTTTTATTAGAGAGTGGCATGTTAAGGAATTTTTATATAAATTCCTAAGGAAATAAACTTATTTAATAGTCATATCACAAAAATTCGAAGATAAAAAAACCAGAAATTTTTGAATCAGCAGCAGAATAACAATTATCTTTGTGCTTTCTTTGTTTATTTAAAAATTATCAAACTAAACAAAGAGGACTCTTGTTCTTCTATTCCGAAATAGTGTCCTGACCTAATTTCTTTTATAATATAAATTGTCACAATAAATCACATAAAAATCCTCTCCACTCTATTATTTAATATAAAAAAAAAAAAATTTATCCCAATTAAGATGTTTTTTTCGAACTAGTGCATTGTCTATATACCACCGCAGAAAATATTTTCGAAATAGAGAAGTAATTAAATATTTGACCATTTTAGCATCCACATCCTTTGAAAGCCTGGATAAATAATATAAATTTAACGATTTCGTAGGCAAGGTGCAGGGCTCTCCTCACTTTTCTATACTACCATTCACCTTGATCTTCCCAGAATATTACACAATAAATAAATAATATATGTTTAAAACTTAATATGATTATAAACCTAAAGAGAGATTTGAGAATTCTTTATTAGACATGAATTTTAAAACCTGCAGCAACAAAAAACAATTATAAAATTTTTGATTCAACAGCTGGCAAAAAATGAGATGTCTTAGGATTTGAGCATTTATTGAAATCTATCTATATATTTCAAGAAAAGAGTTTCAAAAAATTCATCGTGGAATTTTCGGTCCTTTCCTTTTTCATTCTATCCGACTCATTGTGAATTTAAAAAAATTAAAATTGGTTTTTAACATGCCAACCTTTGAATGATGAAGAGACTCAGATGAAATTAATTGGCACCCAACAATGTTAATTTTCAATATACAAAAATTGTTCAAGGGTTGGAATCATAAATTATTAATAAAAAACAAACTATCTAAAATGATATCCATTTATTTTTAACTTTGTCAACCAAGATTAGTTAGGTAAAATTAATATAGCTAAACTCAAAAAATAATTATTCAATTGTGTTAAAATTTTACATACATAAAATAGACCTAGATGTTAAGAACTGAATGATATTTGTTAAACATCGGACCATTAGGGTGGTGGGGGTGCAATATTTGGGCAATACTTTGTTAAAAAAATTATTTTAAATTGCAGTTGGAGCATTGCTCATAGCCATTCAAATAAATAAAGAAAAACAAATAATATAATTAATTAAATTATAGACAAAAAATATCTTTTGACTTAATTAAAAGAGCTTTCTATATCTTACTATTATTTCTTAGTTAATGGTTGGCAAAGTTGACCGCTCGGCTTAGTCTGATCGGGGTGTTTATTATATATGCATTTTTTACTTTTTTTTTATATAAATTTGAGTATTTTGAAGTGACAAAATTAAAACATTTAATACTTGATTTTAAGAATTATATCACAAACATCATATACCAATTAGAGTAAATAGAAATATTAAAAAAAGATTAAATTGTTTTAAAATTGACGATCTTAAAATATAATCAACTAGCTGCGTAGCCCGCCTTCGCCATCTAGGCAGGGCGCTCCCACCCCTGCAACCCCTCTATCTACTATAGAAAATTATTTTCCCTATCTTTTTTTTGCTTTTAATAATAAACGGAATATGAGTCCAAAGTTATACTAAGGAGTTCAAAAAATTTTATCAATTAGTTGTGTTATTAATTTTTAAAGTGTTAATTATTTTGGTCATTATCCTGATCAAACAGACAGACAGACTTTGTCTTTTATATAATAGTATAGATATAACATAAAATAATGATAGGCAATGTCTCAAATAATGATCAATCTTTATTTTTTTAGGGTGATTGATCTTGAATCAGCGCTATTAGAAGGCTGTTCACCAGAGAGAATATATAGAATATGTAAAGGAAAAACATTACCTGTTAATCTAAGAAGTCAAGTATGGCAAACATGTTTGAATTGTAAAGAGAAGAGCAACCAAACGAATTTCTTTCATGAGATCTTTGATCTCCCGGAACAGAATCAACTGAGAGACGATTGCAAACAGTTTGTCGGTAAGTATCCAAATTAGAAATTTGTTGCTAATTCTCTCTAAATAAATTAACGTATTTTCTTTTTTTTTAATACACTAATTATTATACTAAGAAAATTTCTTTTAAGCCTCGACCTATTTTTTTGATATCAGGAGAAAAAATATAAATATTGTAAAACCATTATTGATGATCTGACATGTTTATTATTTCATTTTCTGGTTATTATTTTTATTTTAATTTTTACACTTTGGTGCTTGACTCTTTAATATAGAAGCGTCAAACTTAATTAGACTATGGACAATTTTCATACAAGTAGGCTTTACCTCAACTTATTTTATGAGCTGAGTCCAAAAAAGTCCAAAGGCCAGAGGTTTCTTAGACTTTTTCGCGACTCCTCAACTGAGAAGTTTTGTTTAAAATACATCCATTTGTTTTTTAATTATATTATTATATTAATATTTCTTAAAATTTCCACATCCACTATACTTTTCCGCTGCTCCTGATCTAAACAGACTGAATGTGTATACCTGTAAGTGGCACACACTCTGTAGCCACGATTTCCATAGAACGACTTAAAGATTTCAAACAAAATTATATGTTATATATAACCTTTAAACAAATTCAACATCTAACTTTGGCATCAATCGACCCAACCGAATAGATACTTCTCTTAATCTCACTCTGGCTCTGTTAATTGATAGATACAAAAAGTTGATGTTGCCTTACTACTCACTATCTGGTTGTTATAGTAAATGTCATTCTTGGCACATATTCCTCTCTAATAATATTTAATTTTAGTTGTATTATATATAATTTAAATTTTTATTATAGAGATCTCAATTTTCGCTTCTTTTTCTTTAGCAAACTTAGGCAACGATGACGATGACAAAGTATCTGTTGTCTCGGATCTGGAATCAATTTTAACTCATTATTGTAAGACTAAAAAAGTTCATTATGAAAAGGGCAACGGCTGGATTGAAATCCTTTTACCACTTTTATCTTTAAAATTACCAATGGGTGCAACTTATCATCTATTCGGGGCAATTAAAAATAAATATATCCCCAGGTTGGTATTTTATTCTTACATATTTAATACAGGTTTATTCCAAGAGCAATTTCAAACCTTTTGAAACATTCAGATACTTGGTCAATAGTGGTGATTCATGCACATAACGTTTTTTGACCATCATTAATGTTCTGTGGATGCTTTTGACGGTTTCACACGTTTGGAAATTCCTTTTGGAACAAACCATACATTTTCAAATTTGTTTTAATATTAAAATAATGATAAAATTACTAATTATTTTCAGAGGTTGTCGAAAAAATGGTTCACCATTTCATTTGTTTCGATTATTGCTTTTGTATCATGATCCCGAATTATGCTCTTTTCTTGATACAATGCGAATTTCACCTGATATGTATTGCACTTCTTGGGTATGTTTTTCTTTTTGATAGGTAAATTTTATCATTAAATATAAACCATTTATTGCGTTTTCAGTTCCAATCGCTTTTTGCATCTACTTGTTCACTTGGAGTCGTCTTAGCTATGTGGGATCTCTATTTCCAGCGTCAGGATCAGTTTTTTATCTTTTTTCTCGCACTGGTTATGGTAGTGAACGCAAGGTAATGTTATAAAATAATCATAAAATAAACATAACTTTTCCAAAATATGGGGGATTTTTGATGAATAGTGTAAGGAAGTATTATTTGTTAAATCCCGCTTGATCGGATTTTTTTTGATTACCGGGCCACAATAATTTTTTTGTTTAGTCCATGTCACCATTTTATGTAACATTTCCAAATTTTGCCTTTCCCAGATTAACATCATTAGTGTTTTGGATGCGAAGCAATATAAAATTTAAAAGTAAGGTGCCAATATATTCATGCGAATAAGGCTCTCCTATAGATAATTGTTGAGTTTTATGATTGTGTTGGTCATTCCATTTCAAACCTAGGAAGCCCCCAAATCCCACCATTATTTTGGTTAAACTAAGTGGACCTTTTCTAGATTTCTTAGACTCCTGAACAACATTTATTAAATATTAATATCTATTTAAATGAACCAAAAGATAAAAAATTTTTATTATATATAATATTAAAATTGTTTTAATATTATATTAATAAATACAAAATAAACTATTTCACCTAAATACACCTTCACCTTTAAATTTTTTATTATCTTCGAGATTAAAATCCTTATTTTAATACACTTGTTGATTTATTTTATATTAATGTCTAAAGACTTTAATTATATGCTAATAGACATTAAATTCATTCATTAAACACAGATTTAATTTGACAAATAACAACACATTATGTCATTATTTAAATTACTATTTACATAATTTAATATTCTAATTAATTGATTTTAGAGATCAAATATTAGCAATGAAAGGCGAAAGTACGGAATCGATTGTGGACACCTTAACGCATATGCCCTGTGGGCTTGAATCAGATGATGTTTCCGATTTCTGTTCATTAGCACAGTATTACGCATTAAAAACGCCGAATTCATTTAAAAAGGTAAGCATTTTTTTTATCATTGGTAAAGACAATTTTTTTTTATTTTACCTGGAATAAATTTCAATAATTTGATTATATGAGGAATTGAAAATTATTCCATTAGATGATAGTTTATTTGGATCAAGTAATGTTTTTACATAATTTTAGAAGCGATAAAAATATTTCATTTTTCTTTTTTCAAGTTCCAGATTTACTTGAGAACGATGATATATTTTATTTTATTTTGATAAATTATTTTTCATGTACATTTTTTTTAGGATCTTCATACAGAAATTTTTGTGAATGAGCCAGCATCATCAAGCATTTCACAGTCTCTATGTTTACCGGTCTCTGTAACGGAACTGGTTCACAACGCAGATGCTCTTCTTCACCCTAATCTCATTGAACCTCAACCTGAGGGAGTCAAATTCTTCCTAGTCGATTCGAGACCGTCAGAACAATACAATGCTGGTCATTTCCCTACCGCCTTCCATTTAGATTGCAATTTGGTAATTTATTATTTTCTTTATTATTATGTTATAAATTAAATTTAACTAAGGAATTAGGAAAAATTAAACTGATATCATTTCATTATTTAATAAATAAAATAAATAGTTATGAAATTTGTCCACAGATCTTTAACCTTCTTACATCTTTTGACATAACTATTTAATTATTTTAGTAATAAATGAATCATAAGTTTTCATTATCAAAAACAAATATTTAAAAAAGAATAATAAATAATTTTTTGGAAAAGTCTCACAAAAATATTTTAGATTATTGGTTTATTATCTTGTATGTTGCTTCACTATCAAATTAGTTATCAAGACCCCACTGGTCTGTCTGGCTAGAACGCATTTTCCCGGGTCTTATAAAAGCAAATCATATATATATATATTACATATATATATATATTTTATTTCTTCTAAATTTCATTTAATTCTGGTAATGTTGACTTCAATGTTTTGATTATTTTTTTAGATGTTGCAAGAACCCTCAGCATTTGCCACTGCCGTCCAAGCCTTGCTAGCTTCCCAGCGCCAGGCTTTGGCTACACGTTCAGCATTCGGAGGAGAACATCTCTGTTTTTTGGGCAGTGGCCGTCTTGAAGAAGATCAATATACACATATGGTAGTCGCGTCTTTTCTACAAAAACACACACATTACATTTCAATGGTTAATGGAGGCTATCAAGGTGAATATTCATTTTTTTATTATTACCATACATATCAAAAATAAATATTTAAACAAAATGAATAAATAATTTTTTAAAAAGTTTCACAAAAACATTTTAGAGATATATGCTATTATAAGTAAGCAAATAAAGCCTTCGTCATCCTCTAGCCTCTAATATTTTGGCTAGAATTATTTGAAAATTAAAATAATACATTAATATCTTGTAATGAATTTATTATAAAAACTTTTTTTCAGCGATACATGAATATTTTGAAGATGATATTATAAGTAAGCATATAGAAGACCATGTTGAACAAAATTGTATCGTTTGCCAATCGAAACCAACACGTAACAAAGTAACACAGTCCACTACCAGTCACTCATCTTCAGGGGACTTTTTAGGAAAATTAAGGTATAGCATCATTAATATTTAAAAATTACTTAATAGATTTGAAGGATCTTTAAATTTTTCTCTTCATTATTATGATATTGTTAACAAAAAACTGCTTGAGAACAGCTGATATACTAGATAAAAGTGCTTTTTTTTTTCGAAGGGAATTAGACTCACATAAGTCTTTTTTCCATCAGAGATAATTCATATATATAATTTAACATTTTTCTATTTAATCTTAATTACATGAATTGTTATATATATAATAGATTATTCTCCCTCGAAATACAAATTTTAAATAATGAGATTTAATAAAAATATAAAATTGATTGATTAATGTTGAAACAATTATTTCAGTATATATGAGTTTGATTTGATAAGGATTTCGTGTCAAAAAGCTCACACGTAAAAATTTATTATTTATTTTTTGGCACAAAAAGACCATTTACATTTACATTCACTAGACAATATTTTCTTCCGCATATTAAATTGTTAATGAAATTGTTTTTTTATTAACAGCACGGCCATGCGACTTAAATCAGCTGAAGTAAAAGGACGATTATTCGATTATATAATAAATCCAACAGGGAGTAGTAATACTGGCAGCGGACATCCCGAACGCCACGTCAGTAGTTCGGATAAACTCGGCAAAAGATACCGTAATATTGCACCTGTTTTTAGCATAGACGACGAACACGATGAAGGTATTAATTAATTAATAAATTAATTTAAATTTTATAAATAGAAAAAGACAGAAGCAGCAATAAACAAGTCTTTTTTTTTTTAAACTTTTTTAAAATTCAAATTTTGAAATGTCTCCCTTCAAATTTTTTTTTAATCAATACATTTTTATTATTATCAAATTTACCTTAGGGGTTCGAAACAAGTTCACTTAAAATTGAAAAAGAAACCTTAAAAATTTCCTAATATTAGAGATATGTGAAAAGGGAGAAAGTCAGCCAGTAGGGTAGCCTTTCGAAATAAAACTCCCAAAATGTGAGACGCTTCGGCTTTAATTAGATAATACCATCATCAGTCACTAGAGCTGAAATGAGCAACAAAATTAAACAACACAACAATTTTACAATATAAATTTAAACTTACAGTATATGCAGATTCAATGTATAAGACAATAAAATCGCAGATAAAGTTGTTGTATATTTCAATACACAATAATATATATAAAATATATTAATTTTATATATAGTGTACATAGGTAAAATAATGTTCATCTGCACCTATATGGCGAAGTCTTCAGAATAAATAAAAATTTTTTATCAATTACAAACAAATAAAATAAACATTGGGAATCAACGATCTTGATGAGATCGCTGACCCTGAAATTTTATTAACTAAATCATTTCTTTGACTCCAAGAAAATAATATTTTTATAAACATGTTATTATTTGGAAAGTTTTTTTTTTACATTTTATAATTTTCTATTATTTTGACAGAGTATAATTGGTCCAATTGAATATTACAATTTTTAATGTAATCTGACCATCAGATTTTTGTAAAATTGACATATAACATTTACTTAGTATTATGCAATCAGTCTGATAGTTGAGAGCTCTATGGCCATAGGTCTTAATGAAGCATTTTTTAGCTACCAGAAGTTTACAAGTGTTGTATATCTTCATCAGAATAATCGCGCCATCTGATCCATGCTTTGTCTCTATGGTATGGGCACTAAGGGCAGTTGAAGATTTTTTGTTCTTTACGCTTAATTCATGCTCCCTCTTACGTTCCGAGAACCTCCTAGATGTCTGACACTTTAACGCTGGTGGGATGAGGGCAATCCAGGCACTTATTTAAGTAAATAACATTCTGTTGGTCATGCTGGGCTATCTTATCTTTGTTATTAAATAAAAAAGATATGTTGCCAGATGATGAGAGCGCCGTACGAATGTTATGATGTTTAAAGATTTTTTTGTATTTTATCAGAAAGCCCAGGCACGTAGATGATGGGAAAAAATATCTCCTCATTGTTGGCAGACACAGACGAAATAGGAACTAAACGTACCCTCTCCATTCTACGATGAAAATTTCTGATGGTGGAATTAATGACATGCAATGGATAAGAGTTAGATGACGCCACCCTTCTGAATCTATCAATATTTCTCCCAATAAATGCCGTCACAAAGAGAATAAATTTTTCTTAGGAAGTAATCTAAGGTGTTAATTTGTATACAAAGGGGCAATGAGAGAAATAATTGACAAATCTTCCACTGTCATATGGCTTTATATAAAGGTCAAACAAAAGACACGATTTTTGATAACTAAAAGGTCAAGGAACGATATTTTATTTTCAATTTCGGTTTCATAAGTGAAATTCAAATCGGCATAGAAAAAATTGAATTTATCCAAGATGGCCGCTATATAATTTTTTGGCACAAGCGAAGAGTCATCGACATATTGAAGGTAAATTAACAAATTGAGGGACTCTACAGTTCTATAATAAAATTTTCTAATCATAATTTCGGCCGCAATAGGGCTAAGAGAGCCACCCATGGGCAACCCCTTTATTTACAAATATATCCTACCTTTAAAAGAAAAATAGTTAGAATGTAAGCAAAAACTTAAGGCCTCTTAAACCTATCCAAATCAAAGGTGGTATGTCCACTTATGTCACTCCAATACTCATCTATGCAAATCATGAAAAAAAAATATATTTCTAATTTTATACAGTGGTGACTCACAATTTGACATTCCAATTTAATTGGCTAACGTATATGTGGAATCGCGAAGCACTACTGTAAATCTTAAATATTTTTTTTTCATCAGCTATTAGATGCAACTTCTTCACAGATCCTAATTTTCAGAGAAATAAACTAAATTAACAACACAGCTACGTTTTATTTACTTTATAATTAATTCTTCATCGTTTGTATTTTTAATTTCAGAAAGTGGCGGAATGATTACACCTGAAGAAAAAGAAAGCTTTGAAGTAGTATCCATTTCATCTTATTTGGAAAATCCAGATCTTATAAAAGCTTTCAAATGTAAAGAATGTAAAGTGAATGGATATACCTATGACAGGCAAGTTGATGAAAAATGACCACTGAATATTTTTCATTCTTTTTACATGTCACATTCCTTAATTATTTAAAACATTTCTAAAGCTCTAGGTGGCGATTTATCATCTTTTCTGGGCAGGAAAACAATTCTTTAATCATCTTTTTTTCTCTGATTCTTTATTCTTGCATATTATTTATTTTAATATTTTCTTAATACGACTATAATTATTAAAAAAATAAAATGTTGATCATATCTCATTAAAAGGAAGCAAATAATATAATTTATGTCAATAAAACATTAATATAGTAATTCACATATAAAAATAGATTAGCAGAATTGAGGACTTTCGATTTTATGTTCCTATCATTTTAATTTTATTTTTTAAAAAAAAATAAATTGTCTATAATTTGATAAAATCATATTTCACATTTGATTTCTAATTCAGTTAATCTATTTTTCATGAATTTAAAATACGAAAGTGGACTGAAAAGTTTTGTCTCCACCTCATCAAAATCAAAATAAAAATATATGCAAAGCAAAGAAAAACCACTTTGAAATAATGATACACGTGCGTAACATACGAATTAGAATGCCTTAATATAGAGTACGCATTCGCACAATCTTTTCGAAATAATTTGGGGCTCAATGTAAAAGGACCGTTTATCTTTTATTTATTTATACGACGATATGATTATATTTTAACAAACTTTAATATATTTCATGTTCTTTGAATAATTTGGTAGGATATTTTCCTTTCCTATGCTTTTTCTTTAATTTTAAATTTTAAAAGACGAGCCAATTAGTCGATGGAATAAAAGCAAGTAATGATATTGAGTTTAGGCAACTTAGGTTCAAATCTAATTTTGGCAAAAATTTATCACTGCTCTTAACATGACAGTAGCGTAGCCAGGAATCTTAGTTAGAGAGGAGCAAATAAAATTTTTTCTTGTAATGAGTTAGTTTTTCTGAAAATTTGTAATTTTCTTTTAATTTGGTCGCACTCCTTCCCCGATACTCTCAAGAAAGTTACTTCCTGAGGTATCGTTTTAACCACATTTAGAGAAAAATTTCCAAATCTAAAAACTTCATTTCAACTAGGGAGGTCAAGGCCCCGCAATCAGGCCTGTCTTAAGGAAAAGTTCCAATAAAAAAGTTTATTTTCCATTCATCATACATCTATTCTTATTTACATATTAAAATGGTTAGAAACTAAGAAATTTATAAAATTTATTCCCTAAAATAAAACGAAATCTATCGTAATTTAATAATTAATTCTAAAATTTAAATTTATTTTTGGATGATCTAATAATAAATAATCTATTATGATATCCATTTTTGAATAAAAACAAATCATATGCTTACTTGTAAATTTAACATTTGCTTCACGTTCTCAAATCTTAACGTCACATTTTTTTTTCAACTAGTCTCCATTCTTTTTAAAGATATAAATTCTGTGCTAGCTCAAATCCGATTTTAATAAAATATATTACTAAAATAGGACACAAAACATTTCAACCCACCCTCGTTATTATTCATGTCTCAGAAATATTTAACAATTCATACTAAAAAAAAGTTTAACTAACTTAATAGAAATATAATTGTTATAAAAGACAGAATATTAAATAAAATAATTATATAAGGCATGTAAATAACAATCTGTCCGCCTTCCTTGATTTGAGGGGTTGGGATCGCCACTTAAGTTTACAACTTTACTTTTATTAATTTTCATTTACGTCTTATGCTTTATTTATTTATATGTTTCAACTGTAAATATTTTTGCGCTCTTCATAAACTTGCTTTTTTTTTATTTCTTTTAACTTCCTCTGTTTGTACATACATCATTATTTTTAATAAATAAATCAATTATCACATTATAAAAAATAATTTCTTTGCTTTAATTTTCAAAAATCATGCATTTTATTAATATATTATTTTTCTGCTTTGAAGGAAAACAATATCTTGCTATTTTTAAATTAATCCAACCTTATATACTAAAAAACTAAACATAATTAAGAATGAGAAATTGTAAATATAAAATAATTATCAATAGAGACTGGATTTCTATGCAAATGGATATTTTTTGCTATATTTAAGATTAAAAAGAATTAAATATTTTTATGCAATCGATTCAACATATTTGTTTAGATAGTTATAGCTTATTTTTTGTGAAAATGATTATCCTTTTCCAAATTTTAAGAAAAATCTTCCCAAGAAGTCAAAAATATATTTTTTTATTTGAATAAAAACATCGACTTCGTTTGAGGAATTAGGCAATGCTTTGCTTTTTCTACCACTGTCTCTGCTTAAAGTGGTATTTAAACTTTTCATGGAGGATGAACTATTTCCTAAATCCTTCGATGTGATTAATAGATAAAAGGAAAGAATATTTCATTACATTAATTTTTACGGCATATTATATGGCATATTTGAATCTTTTTTTGCATATATTTCCGATCTTTATTTATCGTAAAAAAATAATTAATTTTCTCAAAATTTATTATATCAAATCCTATACAGATAGTACAGATTCAATTTCCCAATTCATATATTAAGAACCCTTCATTCCTATTAAAATATCTTGTAAAGGTGAAAGCTTAATTCCAAAAAATTAATTTAATTTTATACATTATACTATTAGATAAGATTATTCATCATGATTTTTTTTTTAAATTTATAAAATTCCCCGAAGCTTGTTAGTCCATTGATATATTTAAAGATAAAAATATAATAATACGAGGAATATCTGCAAGTTTTGATGAATACTTTGGTTTACTTTGTTTTTAAAAATAATCAGGCGACTTATATAAAAAATCAAATTTGCCTCTTTATATAGGTTGCCTAATAGTTTATCGAATAGTTTATGGAATCTTTAAATTGATATATTTGAGAAAATTCACAGTGGTTGATAAAAATATATTTTTTATTATGTAATTAATGCTCGAAAATGACTAGAATTAACAAAAGCTGGGTTAACAGCCATCTTATGCTGATGTCATCCAACATCGTTGTTCTTCGTGATATCATCGGCAAGAAAGGCCAGGCTCATGTGGTAGCTCGACGTCCTCTTACAGATATAGTACGGATTACAAGCAAGAAACATCTGCCAAAAGTAATTACGTTCATGTATGGTTCACTTCTCGGTGACCAACCTCATGTCACTGACATAGATAAGTATGTTCTTCTTTTTAATTTGTATAACAATCTGTGGAGGGAATTCAAAATAAATATCAAGATTTGGCAGCCACTCTTCCAAAAATTTATAGAATTAAAATAAAAATCATTAAATTAATTTTTTTCAGAATAGATAGAATACGAACTCTGACCTTTTTTTTACTTTCTCTTACTTATTTATAAAATATATAGTGAGAAGCTATTGCCATTACAAAAAAAATCGATGTCAAGATTTCAACGGAAATCCACTTTTTGAGATCCCCTGAATATAAAAAATTGGTTTCGCAAAACGCTCTATCTGTCTGTCTGGGTGTGAACAAGATTTCTCAAAAACGAAATCGTACAAGGCTGAAATTTTATATTTAGGCTAGGTACCCTCGTCGCTCTCAAAAAAATCGACCAACGGGTGCTACTACTTTACTGATGTACTTTTTTAGTTTTTTTTTCGATATTTTATATTTTGACTTCCCTTCATTTTTTAATAAGATTTAAAATGCTTAACACAACAAAGCAAGAATGGCACTTGAAGGCTCAGTTCAGATAAAAATTATTTTTAAATAAAAATCTATAATAACAACTTCTTCATTTTCATGTATTGCTCCTATTCTGATTTAGGAATATTGAAGGGAAATATACAAAAGAGTTGAGTGGGGGACTTCGACTTGGTTTTTGTCCGCGTAGAAAAACTATCACTCTTGCATGGTCAAATTATACGCCCTTGTTATATATTTATATGCTATGATCATTAAATTTTTTTTCCAAAACATTTTTTATATAAAATTTAAAATTATTCTTTAAATCTAATACAAGTAATTTTTTACAAAATTTCATAAATAATTTTTTAAATGTATAGTATGTATTTTTCGAGTATCATTCTTGTTCCTTAATATATTGATAAGATATACAATAGATAAAAAATATATTTTTTCTATTTATTCCCAATCAATATAACTGGATTAATTCTAATTTAAATATCTGATAAATTATAACTGATAATTATAAATGATAAAAACATTAAACATTTTATTATATTTAGTTACACAAAAGTATTTATTGGAAAGGAAGCCTAGATTGGAATCGCACTGAAAAGAAAAGAAATTAACTGATTTAAGGATTTTTATCATAATTTACCTATCATAATAATATAGTTATACATAAGGTAAACAACTTAAGTGGGTTATATATAATATATAATTATAATGAAAGGTTATGAGCCACTCATATATGCTTTAATGTGTAAACCAAACAATTAATTATTATAGCCTGGATGTTTGAAAATAGCCTGTTCTATTTCCATATTTTCATATAATCTTCTCAGCCATCTCATTAATTTTTATTATCTCTTTTCAGATTTTTCATTCCAAAAGCCACAGAGGCTACTCAACTTGTGAAGATCCAAATTTTAAAAAATCTTAACTTAAAAGATTTTTGATCCAATAACAAGTTATTCAAGAATCATGTTTCGAATATTCTCGCGCAGCTATTTCTTCGCGAACATAAAAAATTTATATAAGACATTTCTTTTTAATTTATCTTAGCTTTACTTTTTGACGGGCTTACCATTGTTTTCAAACAAAGTTATTTATTGAAATTCTGAAAATTTTTAGCTTATTAAATTGTCATTCTGTTGAAATTAATTTGATTCTTTTTGCAGCAAAATCTAGATTCTACATTGTTCAATGTATATATATATTCATAATAAAATTGTAGATAATAGCGTTAAAAAAACATGTTAAAGTCTTCTTTGAATTATTAATAGAATCAAAATTAAATATTTTAACTTTGTATGGACAGCACATTTACAAAAAATGCTAAAATATTCTGAATAATTGGAAACAATGATAAAGTTTGTCAAAATGAGAATCAAAAAATTCTCGAGATTTTCTGGTTCTAATAAAAACCAAATAGCATTTAGAATTTTGTTCATAATATGAATATAGTTTTATATAGTTGAATAAAAAGAGGCCAATAAATTATTGTTAGATTGACCTCTTTGCCTTAATTCTTAAAAGATTTTATTTTTATAATTTCGACAGTGATATTTAAATATTTATATTTATTTATTTATTTTTATGTTAACTTGTGTCTTGTGCAATTAATTAAAACTAAACCCTTATCATTCTGAGAAGTCCAAAAATCTTATCCCTACTCCAAGACAGGGGCGGACAAAAGATGCCACCAAGATATCTCGAACCAATCACAAGGACGCTTTCCCGCTAGCTGATCTATGACCTTCTAAGACTGAGCAGCCTATGACTCCTTTCCTCACTCTATTTCCTCTCAGGACTTCGCAGAGTGAAAAAGTCTCTTACCGAGAGATTTTTTTCTCCTTCTTAAATATGAAAAATTTGTATATATTTGATCGATTAATCTAGTAAAATTTATTAAAGAATCATATTTTAAACGTGCTTTTTTTTGCATAAAATTATCGAATTAGCATTTAATATTATAAAAAGCATTACTAATTCTTATTTTAAGAAAATCTTAAAATTTATTCAAAAAATTAAAAAATTATTTATTCTAAATGATTTAAAAATACATTTTTTTTAAATTAAAACAATAACATCTCTAAATATTTTTCATTAATTCTAGAAAATGCAAAGAAAAAAATATTTCCATTTTAAAATTATTCATTTTTAAGAACGAAATTTTTCACTTAAATATTATTACCGTAAAATATTATTATATATTTTACTATATAAGTATATAATTATTTTAACACATTTTCTGAGAAAACATTACAGACTTGAACCCGAACTTTTCGATTTGCTCTCCCAAATGTTAAGATTAGCTCATTTGCTAATAGGAAGGATATTGTAATGCAAATGCAGAGATACAAGTTCTTCATTTCAGAGTCAGGTGTACAATGTTTTCTTAACAAATGAGATAAAATAATTTTTTATATAAAAATCGATGTTTACAAGCCATCAAATACATTCACACACATTTTCCCAAGCATCCAGGCTGTAATAATAAAGAGATAAAATAATTATATGTCAGTTTATTTCTTGATTGACTTTTTAAATTTAAGATGTATAATTATATTATTCTCTAATTCATGAAAATGTTAAATCCAATCCAAGTACAGGCATACCTCGTCGCTACCTCGTTTAGCGCTGTTTCGTTATAGCGCTCAAATCGGTCATTTTTTTCAAATTTTATATCGAAATTTTTTAAAGTCAAAGAATTTTCTTGGAAAAAAAATTTCTAAGAAAAAAAAACAATTTAATATTGACTAGAGTTGATTTATAGTTCGGCGTGATAGCTACCTTTAAGGCCTACTACATTCACAGAACTATGAAAAAACTTGAAGCAGTTGACAGGAATCAATATAGCATAAAGGAATTTTGGAAAAAATTCCTTATCATGGAATGAAGTGAAATCAGCTTGTCTTAAAAATTGTTGGAATTGCTTGCTAATTAAAGCTCCTAAAGATGAATTAGTTAATGAAGTGCCACAAGTTGTTACTGAAATAACTGAAATAGCTAATCAAATTGGATTTGAGGAAAATATGCAAGAATTAATTGAAAATGATCACCGCGATCTCTCCAATGAAGACCTTATTGATGGTTTGACGCAATACCAATAGAAATCACAGATTCCGCATCAGAATCGGAAGATCCTCCTAAAAAAGACCTGACAAAAAAATGTTTAAAACATAACATTGGGATCATTCAAAATTCATTGGAAAATTTATGCGAAAATGATCCCAACTTTGAAAGGTCTTGCTCAATAAAACGGGGAGTTTTAAACCTACTATCTCCCTACTTTGAATTATTGAAAGAAAAAAAAACGTCAAAGCAATTAACTTTAGATAGCTTCATCAAAAACAAGTCAATTAAAAACTCTATTTATGTTTCTATTTATGTTATGTATTTTTTTTTAAGTTTTTATTATGTTTTGTTTTGTTTTTTATTAAATTTTAATTTATTTTCTTGTTAAAATAGAATACATATTATTTTTATAAAAATTACATATTGTCAAAAGTTGTATTTATTCTTAAAATTTGCCCTAATAACTCAAAAATGAAGAAGGAACGGAACCCCATATTTTAGTACAAATAGTGCCTCGATTAACGCTCTTTTTCCAGGAACACATCCTGAGCATTAAACGAGGTATGCCTGTATTTGCTCCTCATCGCATACAAAGATATTGAATCATGTCAATATAAACACAGTCAAACGAAACAAATTGATCTCCATAAAAATATAAAAAAATGCTATGTCAGAGGTGGGCATCCTGCGACCTTTTAATATTTTCTTTTCGGCCTCTTTATCTACCTTTCTTTATACTATAGTTCGTTTTTCTGTTTAAATAATGAAATTTAAAATTCAAAATTAAATTCGCCATTTTCATATAAAAACTTCGCCATAATGTATAATAATTGGAATAAATTTTCATTTCAATAACAATTTGGAAAATTATATATTATCTTTATAATTATATTTAAAATTTTGTGTTAATATAAGATATAGTTGGATATATTAGTATTGTAAATAGTAATATTGTAAATTAGTATTTTACTTCGAAAGTAGCGATTCGAAATACTATTTTTGAAAATAAAGATGGCTTTTCATTTTTAAAAGGTACTCCACCCCTGGGCTATGCATTTTTTCATAATCTCTGATTAAATGGAAAAGATTATACATAACATTTAAAATATTTTTATGAATAAATTTTGTTGCATAACATAATTTAATTTAGAATTAAATAACGAGTTTGCCGTTGTTATCATTAATATATAAACTTTTCTGGTTTAACTCATTTGAATTATTTATACAAAATATAATATTTCGACAACTTTGATCTTCAGGTTTAATACAATTGATATATTGAATTCTTTATGAATTGTATTAATCCCGTTTCTGAAAAAGGCAAATAGGAGTGATCGAACCGTTGTATTTTATATAAATCTACAGAATTAAATCAAAAAATTGTCTCTTAACATAATTAATTTTTGACTTTGGCCCTTTATAAAAATTTTATCAAATAGAGCGCTTATTTCTTATAATATTTAGAATTAATAAACAGGTTATTTTTAATTTAAAAAAAATATAAATAATTGAAAAATTATGAAATAATCTTTTATACCAAGAATGGAATGATATCTGTTTGTTAATTCTAAATTTAAAAAATAAATACTTAAGGCTCAATCTTGCTTTATTTTCTTTTAAATATGTAAGAAGATTGTTGCTGTGTTTTAATTTTAATGGATGAGAAGACAGGTTCAGCAATAATTCAGCCTTCGATGCTTAATAAAAACTCAAATTTGAGACGTTTCAAACTAGATTTACTGGTTCATCATCAGTACAATTTGATCGTTTGTTTATGCCAACGGACCAAATTTGAGTTTTTATTAAGCATTGAAAGGCTGAATTATTGCTGAATCTGCCTTCGCACCCATTAAAATTACAACACAGCATTTTCTTTTATTCACAATAAGTACTAATGAACAAAGTACTCGATTATTAGATAACACACGATTCAAAGTTACCATTTAAATATTTGGAAAGATGCCATTTATAGACAAAAAAAAAAACATCAGACAAATATAATAACTTCTTCAAGACTTTATTTAAATCAAACTTAGAAATTATAAAAGAGTAGACCTCCAAATACCAGGGATTAATAAATTCTTCTCTCTTCTTTTCGTCATCACTTCAAATTTTTTTATGTCCCAATCTCTTTATTTCTTAGATATATCCATTTACTTAATCCTACATATTTATCCAACCGATCCTTTTTTTCAGTCTAACCTTTTGTAACGCTTATATCACATTCAGAGACTGAAGTATGAAGTATGACCAACTTTTTTCATTGAGATAGTAGCTCCTACTTCTCACTGAATACCTAGTATTTTGTGAATTTGTTTCATATAGTGTAAAGCATACTGTCAAATTAGATCTCTATAGTATATTTATATATGTTTTAATAAGTCAAAATTAATTTAAAAATCAAGTCTGGCTCCGATTCCTTAAAAAGTAAATTTTTGGAGATCTTCTCTTCTATTAATATTTTTTATTATCTGAAAAAATTTTAATAAGATTGCAATAGTCAAATGCCCTTGAAGAATTTATTTTATTTTTATATTTATTTTTGATACTCTACATCAGGTCTCCAAGACATAACTAGGGAAGGGCGGATTTGCGAATTAAAGAAACTCGCAGGCTTTCGATTGTCTATTTTACAAAAAAATAAAAACAATATTGGCAATTATAATTTTTTATAATTATTTAATAATAAAAAATGTAATGTATGGCAAGGATTTTAAAATTTAGAAAAAGGTTAAATGTAGATATTTTTAAAAAATTCTGCTTATTTTATTTATTGAAAATGTTTTTGTTCATCTAAAGAAAAAATAATGTGCTTCCAAAAAAAAGAACAAAACATTTTTTGAACAATTTTAATTTTTTTAAAAATTTATCCCTTCGAAGATCTTTATTTCTAAAAATTTCGATTTAGTTTTGCAAATGGGAATAATATTATTTTCCGGTAGAATTTGGAATAATTTATTCTGCAGGCCTACATATACCATTGTTCACTAAAAATCTTTTTAAATAATGAACTTTTTCATTGTTTCTAAAGCATTAAACAGAAAAAAAGAAATTAGCATTTTTTTCTATATGCTCTATACCTAGAACACTATTATTTATTAATAATATATAGATTTTATTTATAAATTCTATGAATGTATGGTATTTTCTAATATATAAAATGTCAGTTAATTGTACGAGATGTTTCATTGAAATCTTAATAGATCGTTTCCCAAACATTTTAGACTCATCTCACAATATTTAACACTCATACACACTATGATTTTTAAAGTAAAAAATGCTCAAAAAAAAGATGAATAAACTATATGTATAAAAATAACACTTCCTAATTTTCTGTATTCAGTTTCTTAAATAAAATTTATTCATTTATATAATGAATCGACAGGCACAAAATTCTGGTAAATGTAAAAGAAATTATAAAAATCAAGACTGTACTTCACACAAGGGAAGTTATTATTACAACAGAAATGTAAATACATACCAAAACAACACGAATTATGATATTTAGAAACAAAAAATAAACTATAATTTGAAATGGGTTATATGTTGTGTTAAACAAAATTATTACAAGTATAAATTAATTCAATTAATTTTCTTTTTTATATTTATTTAACATTATATAAAACTCGGTTTAATACGATATTTTAATTATAAATTATTAAAAATAAACATTTTAGCATCTAATTTTGTGGCAACAAAAGTTTTGGAGGATTTCTTTATGAAACATTATGACTTACTATTGTTTTTACCTTCTGGAAATGGGAGGCATGGGACCTCC
>JAAAKE020087267.1:0-21722 GCA_010014785.2 Anisolabis maritima | reverse complement strand
TTCAGTTCGGTTCTTTGTGTTAAGAGGATAAGTCCAATGAAAATAAAACAAGTTTCTTTTCGGACAAAATTAATAGATCTCTATGTTTTTCTATTAATATTTTCGGCCAAAATTAATTCATGTACTTTCTCTTATTAGATTAGGGGATGATAGAGGTGAGGGGGATCACTCTCCTTGGGCGCAAAATAATATTTTAGCTTAGGTCCCTTAGCTTCACATTACTCAAATATTGATGATTTATTTGATTTTGGGAGAGTGATCGCATCTAATAAACTTTTTTGCATTTTGCACACCTTTTGAATTCCTTTTTTTTTGTTTTTTTTTTTTAAAAAAAGATCTATATGATCCTTCCTTATTTTGTGATTTGTAATGCATTTTATGCAAAGAATAAAATAGGTATTGTGCGTGAAGCCTTAATGAAGACTAAGATTTTGGTTTAAGTTAATCAGATGTGACATATCTTTTTCTTCATAACAATATATTCTCAAGAATATTTTGTACTTTTTGCATAACTCTCATGTATATTACAAAAATAAATAAATTTTTCCCTTTTTTTCTACTTTTCTCTCTTGAAAGCTTACTCGTATTAATAATTAATTAACCACAATTTTTGAATACGCGCTTTCGCTTAATTGGTTGTGATTTTTTGTTTAGAGAGTAGACAAAAAACGAGACGAAAAAGGAGAACTTCGAGTGGATTTAACCAACCTCAATATCGAATGGTTCACTTTTTATGAAAAAGTAATTCACTTTTTATTTTTTCTTTACACTTACATCTCTTTGAAACGATTTAAGTCAGGGGTGGACAACATTTTTTAAACCTCATCGATTTGTCGAACCACTAATTACGAAGTAAAACATAATTTACTATATTCTCATCACAATATATATCGACTTACATTTTATATCCACAATTCAAAAAAATATAATTATAAAGATAATAAATAACTTTGCAAATTGTTATTGAAATGAAAATTTAAAAATATCTATGTTTAGAATATTTGAAAAATTTAAATTTTTTCAAAATTCAAGTCACTTTGGGTTTTTATGGCATATTTTTTTTTTATAAATAGCCTAGAAAAAAATGTTTCATATGTTAATTTTTGGTTGTAAATTAGAATAAATTTCTCCTATTAAAATTTATATTATTAAATGTCTTCTTGATTAAAAATACTGATAAAATTCAACACAAAATATATAGCTCCTCTTGGTTTCTTCGCTAAAAATTTTTCATGAATTTGAATCTCTTGAGATTTTGAAAGAATTTCTAGTTTTCTCTTGTGTAATAATGTGTTAATTGTTGTTTTCAGAATGGAATTAAATTTCATTTCTATAATATATATAAATGAACATGTCAAATAAAAAAAAAACGAACTAAATAGTATATAATTAGATAAAAATAAATTAGCCACAAAATAGATCTTAGAAGGCCCCTGGTTCCCCAATTATTAATATCATGCAATAAATATTTTATTCAGTTTTATTTTTACCTATTTAGGAGAGGTTGTTTTTAGTTTCTACGTTTTCATTTTTTCTTGTCTATACTGGTATATTTAATATAGCAAAATGGTTTATGTCTGTGTGTCAACAAAATAATTATCGAAAAAACTTTTGAAGTTTGTTATCTAAGCTAGATACTCTCGCCCCATGCGTCTAGAAGGGCTCTTCAATAAAGTCGGCAAAAGACTACTAGTATTTAACTAATATCCTTTTTTAGTTTTTTTTTTCTCAACTCGGCTGATTGTGATTCATAAATAAATTATCTTCTTTAAAAACTCTTAACTTTTTATCTTCCCCAAAATAATTTCCACTTTTCTCTTGTGTGTTTATAAGTTTTTCACTTTTCTTAATTAAAATTGGCTCTAACGTAAAAATTGATGATATTTACCTCTTTGGTGCAGTTACACTATCGGAAAGAAAAAAATATGTCAACACAAAAAATCTGGTGTGGCACAACATCATCAGAAGAAGTTGTGTGTTGGACGGTTAATCATATAAGATTTTAGTTATTTATCTCGCTATTTTTTAAATGTGGACTTATGCTACTTAAAAAAACATTAATAGCTCTATTAAATAATTGATGTCATTCTAATAAAGGGATGATACATGCTTATTGTGGTTCTTTCTGCCCTCACTCACATTCATTATTTTATAAATTAAATTATTTTATGTTTATTATGATATATATGAACTTGAATTGAATAAAAATGAAACATCTAGATTAAATGAGAATTAAAAACTATAATTAAATAAATCGCAACTTATCATGTATTATGAGAATCCAAATGTCAACGAACTTTATTGGGTCTCACTGTATTGTTTCATGCACAATACTAAGGCGTAACCCAAACTTGAATGAACGATATTGTGATTTAATTTTCTTTTTAAGCGCGTCCAATTAGTCTCTGAGAACATAATTTATTTAAAAATTATTCCTTTGTTTTGATAACAACATAGCTATATTAAAACATTTTTGAATTTTTCATAATTTTTATTATAAAGCCTATTACACCCCCCCCCTCCCCGTGGCCCAGAGGTTAAAGATACTGACATTGTCAATATTGATGACCTTCAAAGTCAAGGGGTGTGGGTTCCAATCCCAGGTAGTCCGATCAAAATTTATTTAAATTAATTGGATACCAAGTGATATAAATAAATATGCCTGGATTACAAGTATCGTAATAAATTTATACATGTATCGTTTAAAAGTCTATAATGACTCAGTTGCCGAAAAAACTATATATATAAAGCCTATTACAAGTTAGATTGGATTACCAATTTGAAAAAAAGTTATATATAAATATTAAAAGAATCAATCAATTTAAAACGTGTTTTAGTTCTGGAAATTAGAAATAAGACTATTTTATCGTCTGCGCGAGTTGACTATAATATTTTAATTGGTTAATGGAAGCCGGAATCTTGGTGAACAGCCAGGCGTTTTATATAAAAAATTTTAATAATATCGCCGACATTTCGACGTCCATTACGCTTATCCTCAAGAGCTAACAATATTGTCATAAGAATAGAGATGTTAGGTGTTTCATTATTTTCTCGTATATGTAGTCTAGGCAAAGTATTGTAATCGTCCAAAAATTTGATCTCGAGATTTTGGTCGATCATGACATTTTCGACCTCTCTGAGTATGAAAATATCATTTTTCGATTTATATCTGTATATATGTTCTTTAACGCGAGCATGCTTTAATGTAGATAAACAGTATTACAGTTATTAAGTTATTTTCGACATCTTTTTTAGAATCTTCTTATTTATTTATATTAATTAGTAGCCAATTTAATATAAGAAAATTTTTTTGCTCAGAACGGGAAGCGAACCACGACCTTTAGTACGTAAGCGAAGCCTCAGCCTCTGCACAGGCACATGGCCCGTTCCAAAGTTATGAAAAATAAAAATATTATATTGATTCTTAAATTTTATTTAATATAAGAAATTACAAATCTTATGATATAATTTCGCCACTGCAAAATACAAAAACCATTATTCCAAAAACACACACTATTACACACGATATTAAGCTAAAACGAGGAATTCCCATCTTTAAAATATAATTATGATAGTTATAATGACATCTATTTATTTCTTAGAACAAAAAGCTAAGTTTCGATTGGCCACCGGGCCACATAAGGAAAGAATTTTAAAAATAATCATCGTCAAAGAAAGAAAAAATTTTCTTGTCAAATCTTTAAAAATAGTAGGCGGAGCTATTCGTCAAGACACTTGTTCTTTTTTTCGATGAGCACCTCCAGATCGACATATAGATATAATATATTTTTTAACAAAGAAAAATCGTGACTTGATTAGATTCTAAATGTTATTTCCTTATATAATATATAATCACGTTTTTACCCTTTGGAAAAAAATACAAAACTAAATTTTTATATATAGGCCTAGACATATATTTATTTAAAGAACTATTATATATTCTTTTTTTTCTAAAGTATTTATTAGATTTCTAATCAGAGAAATATTTGAATAATAAAATACGAGTTATTACAAGAAATCCATTTGTGTGGAATTTTTAAATAAAAAATTTATTTTAACGATATAATAATAATCATAAATGAATTCTTAATTGTAAGTTCTATTTATAAAATATATATATCACTGGCACACCTCTCAGGGATAACCCATAACCCTGAATTTATCTGACAACATATTTATAGCATAATTTATATCCTAATTACGTGTTTATAATGTTTTATTAAGACGAGATGTGTCAGACGATGCTTAACTTCCGTGTCAAATTACAAAAAAGGTCTAATGAAATTTTGGATAGTAAATTTGAGATAAATTTCAAAATAAATCGAATGGTATCGAAATCCAGAAGATAAAACAATAAACATGATCAGAAATAAACGGAGTGGATTTGGTGTCAACACTACTTCCATTTTGAATGAGGATCTTCTGTTTTTCAGACATTTGAGGAAAATCCCAGGTCCTGGGTTCAATTCATGGATTTGGGGGATAATTTCATGAAATACATAGATTATTAAAAAAAAAAAAAAAAAACATTAGCATTTTAAAAACAGATAAATTTGGTATTTTTAGGTGTGTTCCAATTAATGTTTGTCCAAACTATGACCCAAACTATATACATTAGTATAACTTATTTAATAAAAAACCTTGAAAAATATTTATCCAAGTGTGAATATTTCACATATAGAAAAAAATTAGAATATTTATGTTTTTATAAATATATAAACAAAATAATTTCAATAGGAGAGATATTTATTTTGATCACGCCTCAATGCCCAAGAATAGAAGTGAAAAATTCCTTTTTACTGATTGCAAAAGTCAGAACTTTTTTTTTTCATTTTTTAAATTTTTGAATTAATAATTCAGCAGGAAATTTTTCCTTTTTCATTTTTCCAAAGTAAAAGTTTCTATTTGTATATCTTATTTTTATTATTAATTAAAAATTAGATAATAATTTTAAATTGTGTTCACCATGCATGACCATTTGACATCGTAATATTATTATTATATATATTAATTAAAAGAAAATTATTCACTATATAAAATTTTTGCCGACCAATCCTAGAAAAGGGATCATATCGATTTTAACTGTTTGAAATTATAGATAAGCACAAATTAGTAGATATGTAACAAGGATCAACAATTTTTTTTTATTTAAGTCTCTTCGGTATCTGAGGCCATATAGACTTTTACCATAAATGATACCCAATATATTTATACATATATTTATACAAATTATCTAGACATATTTATTTGCATCAATTGGTATCCAATTTAAATAAATTTTCATCGGACTGCCAAACTGATCCGAACCCACACGCCTTGACTTTGAAGGTTATCAATATTGACAATATCTTTAATTTCTCGGTCACAGGGGGGAGGGGGGAGGAAACCATTTTAAAAAATATTATATAAGGGATTGGAAATACGAAACAGGTGTTTCTTAGGCTCTACTTTATTCCACTTTATTTGGCAAATATTTCGGTCAACCTAACGCCACAATATGGTTTTATAGTGTTTTCTATACTATACAGTATATTAAATCGGTCGGTTGGATGGATCCCTCTACTCTTGTCAAGAAATTTTATATTATGAACAGTTACAAGTCCTCTGCAAAATCAGATTGTGGAACTGTAGATAGGATAGCCGTCTTCAATTGGTCGAAATATTTTCAAAATAAAGTATTGTAAATTATATTATATTAAAAGCTATCAATATTTCTCCGAGCCCTTATATAGTGCATTTGTACAGCATCATTTTAACCTTTAAACAATTTTTAAGATGATTATAGTATTTTCAGTCCATAGACACTTTTAGAGCAAATTCGGCTAAGCACATTTATATGAAATTTTATTTTATTTATATTTGGTATATATTTTATATATTTGGTTCAGACACGATTATTAGATCACTGACACTTTCTGTAGATGTGTCATATAACAGAAAATAGATCAAAATGGGATATTTGCATCTGAATCTTAATTTTAAAGGAGACTTTTTTTGGCTGAAATTGGTTGAATCATTTTTTGCGGCAAGCCAGACCGAACCCGAGTTGCGTTGCAACTTGAAATCCGTGATCTGAAGATTATCCAATTGCCTCCTTAACTTTTGATAAATATAACTGACTGATGATGGTTAAATCAAAATTGTTCGAAACGTTGCTCTTGATATCCAAAGGCTTTTTTCATTGCTACAATCTGCCTTGTATCTTCCTTATTTTGTAAATAAGGCAACATTTCCTCTATTTAAATTCATAACAATTATAAATCTCAAATCACAATTTGAGGGCAGAACCTAATAAATCCATTATCTTTATAATAATTTTAATAATCCCCAATTTATTTAGAACTTCTTTTATCTGATTTTATTCAAAACATCTAACTTAACCTCCAGCTAAAAGATTAATATCCACTATTGCAATTTCAAATTAAATGTTTTTTTTTTTTTGAAATTTCATTTTTGAACTTTATTCTTTCTTATTTGATTAATACATATATACACCCACACAGAAGCACACACACACAACTATATCCCCATACACAATTCATTCCAAAAATGGATTTAAAAATAATCTTATATCACTATATGAATTATCCTGATCATTATTTTTTATAATCTATACAAAAAAACATTTGCGTGGGTGCTTATGTTTGGAATTTGGACAATGATTGATAAACATACAGATAGTCAACGCCCAATTATCTTCGGGTAAAGTTGTGGTGCGGTTTATCCACACGCGGCCTTGAAAAATTATTGAGTTACACCTTAATTTTTATAACGCATTAAAGCGAATTAATGTTTTTTCCTCCTACTACTACGTAGAACTAAAAATATGTTTTTAAAAACGTTTGCAAAGCAATTATTCTGAATATTCGAAATAGAAATTCATAACAATCAATCAGTCAATAGTGCGAATAGATGGATTTTTTACATATATATTTCTTCAATATATGTAATTATATAAAATAATAATTCAAGGTAAAGGTATAATTATATATTTCAAACTCAATAATAATATATTTATTGATATATATTTGTAACTCTCTCTGATGAAGAATATGGCCTAACTATAGGCCAAAACGTATTGAGATAATTAAATACCAGGTATAACCAACTAGTTGCTCCATGATTTTTATTCATTTTTTTTTAAATTTTATTATAAGTCTTTTCGGCTGCGATGGGTGTTAGACTTTTACAAATTCTTAAATTTTATTGAAGAAAATTCCATTATCGATGGCTTTCGCCTGGCGTTCCTCCGGACCACCCATCCGAGGTTAAGCGTTGCTTGGCCTAGCTTGTCGTCAAAGATCTTGGTGGCTGTTCTTCTCTCCCACCAGGCCTGCCGGCCTAGCAATTTTATTTTAAAGAAGTATGAATGATAGTTAGGAATTTATAACCTTTAACATTTGAAATTTATCCTCCTTAGAGTAAAAATAAATTTAAATTAGTTAAGTGATCATGCGAATGAAATACTGCCCAAAAACATGTTAGCGGAAGCCAAGCCAAATGTTAAATATAAAATAAATCTGAAAAAGAAAGTTAATTTTATAGTATTTTTTATTAGCGCATTTTCTCAAAGGGAAAGCGCTATAAAGGCTACTGCGTTTTGTCAATCCCTCGATGAGTTATATTGCTCACAAACTACAAACAGTATCGACCCCGGGTTTTTTGCTTTTAATAGTTGTTACTTTTATAGATATAATCACCTGGACACCCATTGCTCTAAATTTATGGACCAATCTTCTAGAGAAACCTGGTACACTATAAATTTTCCGTTATAATGAATACATGTTTATATATTTCAGCAGATTTTTGATGAATTTTTATAATTTTTCTTATATTTATTATTAATTATTAATAAATAAATATTCTTATGAGATTACCTGTCAGTTTGACAAATCGATTGTTAGTTCACGGTAGCTTTTATATATAATTTAATTCAAGAAAAAGAAAACTACAAATATGATTTATACAAATTTTTATTGTATTATTTCTGTAATTATATGTTTATGAGATTTAGGAAACTTTTTAATATTTCTAAGTGTCCTATTTATTTATTATATAGTGAATATAATATGCAATCAAATTAAAAATATACATATTTATTGAGAAGGCGAATATCTAATCGGTTAAGCTTCGGAAAATAGATCTGAAGTTACAACACATCTCGGATTCGAGTCTGGCTTGGCGCAAAATATTATTCATTTTTTCAAAAAAAAGCCTTCGCCTGGGCTAGAAAAGTGGGAGATAATCTCACTCCTTGTAATAGGCACCCAATTTGTGTTCGTCTAAGTGCCCATGGGAAATCCGAATCAAAAATGAATCCAGCCAATCCGTACATGTTTTTTTCTTAAGCAAATTCAACTTAGTAGAAATATATCATAATAGAGTCCAGGATAATTTCTTCGGAAATTTATTAACTTTGGTCTTTTCTAAGGACATGTATACTATTAAACTCTAATTAAATTATCTTTGTATACTTATTCGATCTGTGTTCCAGCCATTTTTATACCAATCGATATCCAATTGATAAAAATTTTTAAAATTCCTTTTCGACGCTAAGACCATATATATTGACTTCGTCCATATGTATTGTAATTTCTTGAATTCCTGAGAGCAGATATAGAAGTCTAGCTTCATGATATAAGGAGTATTAGTTCGCTTCCCATCCTGAACGATAAAATTTATTTAAATAATATTGACTTGATTTAAATAAATTTGAATGGACAAACCGTCAAAATTTGATAATTTATTGAATATGTCTGACGGCCTTCGATACCACAGACTAAAATAAAAGATTACCTGATAACTAATAAAACGTAAACAATTTTATAGATCAGTACGGGATACATCTAAAATAGTAAAGCAAGAGCTTTACCTCTGCTCTAAGGGACAGGGGCAAATAAAGATTGGCTGGGGATCCGAAACAACTGGGTTTAAGGTTATCAAAATCAACAATGAACTTTGATCGCTGAATGAGTATCTTTACTGCCGGCAACGCAATGTCTCTAAAAAGTTTGTTTATTTTATTTTATGAAATACATTGCTAGATATTGAGACTTAGGGCCTTATTTCAAATAGACACGTAAGCCATCGATGAATAATTTCTTAAAATACTCATGTCCAGGAATAAAGTTTCCAATGGACAATTTTTACTTGTATACTTTACATTAATACAAATGTACTTAATTTTTTGAGAACTGTAATATAAGTTACCTGAAATGTTTATTTTTTTTTTTTTCAGGAAACGTTATTAATTTCTTTTTGCTGAAAAATACCTTTTCAATTCTATACAGCAATAATAATTCTTTTCTTAATTATTTTCTTTAATTAAATAATTTTTTCAACAAACAAACAGCAATGGGTTAGAAAGTCTTCTCGGATTGGGTCTCTCCCCCCTCCATTAGTTTACTCGCCTTCTTGAGCGCGTCCATCTATCTCTCTTTCTCGCTCTTACACGTTTCTTTTTCTCTTTCGTACTCTCGTTCTTTTCTATCCGTTCCTCCTTGTCTGTTGTCTTTGAACGCCCCCAAACGAAGCGCGCTCGAGTCTTGAGGTGCCTTCGCCGACGCTCACTTCATTTGGAGGACGGACGGACAACGAGACACACACACATATGATTACGTTCAAATCTCTATTTATTTACTAATTTATTACTTATTTATTTATTTATACCATTAAGTGATATTTTCTTCTCTCTATTTAATTAATTAAATCAGTGCAGTGATTGAATGGATAAGTGCTTGAGTGTCATCGCAATTATAATTTTATAAAATTATGGCCGCACTTTTATTCCAACATCAACAACAATCACCATTGATACATGAAAAGGTCAGTCAGTCTATTTTTCATTCATTATTAAAAATTGTTAAATTATTTGTTACGATTACTTGACAATAATACTTAACAACAATAATTTCATTTTTATTATTAATACTCGTAAATATTCTAACCTTTTTTTTTTTTTTAAATTTTTATTAAGATTATTACTAGATTTGTCTTTATAAAATGTGAAATGAGGTCAGGCCAACGATCGTCCAAGCAAAGCAGCCATTTTGTTTTTATACTTAGTAGCAGTAGTAGCGAGTGGTATGATGAGTATTAATAATAGCAGTGGCTTTCTTCTAATAACTGTGCTTCTTCATTCGATGTTATACTATCTTTATATCTATTTGTATGTATGTATATTTGTTTGTTCTAAGAAAATGAAAACTAGTTTGACTTGAACGACATGTCACCAAAGTTGCTCACTCACACACATTATTGCGAAATAAAGAACAAACGGGATTATTAAAAAAAAATATTTGACCTAGAGTTATAATTAACTAATTTGAGTTAAAAATATCTTTTAAGAATACAAAATCAAGGGACTACAAAACCTAAAACAAAATTTTTCAAAGAGGATTTAAAAATGTTTTTTTTTTTTTTTTTTTAATTCTAATTTAATTTTACCTGTGTGATAAAAAGTTTGATTATTGTCCTCGTACATCGTCTTAAAAAACGCTCTAATTTCGAATTTTTTGAGATACCATTTTAGAACCATTTTGATTCGAAATACGAATCTTGCCTCAAGTCACCTACCGCGCCAGTTATTTTATTTAATCTAATCCTCAACCTCTACATTCTTTTGGGCCAAACACTTCAAAAAAATTTCGATTTTTTAACTATGTTTAGGAATAAATTAATCCGAAAACACTTTTATTTTATAAGCATAATTTTGAGAATTTACACCGTATATAAAGAAATGCAATGAATCTACGCATACTTTGAAAATATTAAAGTCTTTAGTATTTCCTTAATTTCGTCTTTTCATGTATATTGTCAAATTCAGGCCCCCTTAATCTCCCTCCCTTTTTTGTAATAAGTTAAACCTAAGAAAAAAAATTTATTTTACATATACATCCTCTTATGCAACAACAGAACAATTATTATTTTGATAATTAATATTTTCTCAACATTTAAATAGAATGACATCTGGAAAAAAAATGAAAATCATAAATTCATTTTTAAATAAGCATAATGAACACATTGATGTATATTTATTTATCATTATTATTTATTTTATAATTTTTTTAAATTTACTTATTTTATTAATAGATAAAAAATCATTCATTATACCTTTGAAATTGCATGTTTTCTATTTAAAGGAATTATTTTTTAATATATTAAAGGCGTCCTTTAAATTGATATCAGGTTAAACTCAATTTCAATGTATTTCATTAGTTGTGTAGCCCACATTAAGCTACACACACCTAGAGACACCCACATTCGAGTAGGTATTATTCTATTTTTACTTTCTCTTATCTATATTAATTTTTATTAATATTTCATCTTTTTATTTATTTTCGGGGTTTAAATATAGACATGACATTTTATATATAGTAGACCTATCTGCCAAAATAATAACAATTTTGAGACATAAATTTTTTTTCTTTTTGTACTTTCTCTTTCATATATTTGTAATATATAGTGAGAAAGAATTTGCGATCGCAAAAAAAAAAACAACCGATGGACTATCTATTTAGGAAATTTTCAACAGAATTACACGATTTGAGGTGTCCGAAGTAAAAAAAAAATGATTCTCGCAAAATGGTCTGTATGTGTGAAGGTATTTTGCGATTTTCTATTAAACAAATCTAACGAAATGGATTAAATTTACTGTATATTAAAGACTACGTAGACCCCAAGCCAAAAATCTAGTGTGACAGAACATCGCTCAGTTTTCCTTACCTCGGGTAAGAGAAAGTTGTGCGAAGTGTGTAGAGTCAAACCAGAGTTTTATATTTTTTCAATTAAAATTTGAATCAAGATAATTAACATATAGCGGGCATCTTAGATTCTAAAAAAAATGTATCTTTACGGGTATATTTGGAGGTTTAGTGGAGATCTTTAACTACACAACTCAAAGAAATCGCCTGTTATCGCAAGGCGTCCGGTATAAGAATTTTACAATAAAATTAAAGAAATTTTTTCAGATTGACATATGGCTTATATTTTTTCTAATTACCTATTTCTTAACAATTTTGAAAATTTCATTTAAATTTTATTTTTATTTTATATAAAAACCCAATTATTTAATTTCATCAATTATTATATTTTTATCATAATTAATAGAGATTTAATATAATAATTTTATAACAGGGTCACTAAGGTCTAAAATTATTCTTAAAAAAATAATCATTCATTCTATAAAATGATGAAGCATGTCATTTCCACATTTAAAATTTTTTAAATTCATTTTAAATTTTGATTTCTCTTAATAATTTCTTACATTATTCTTAATCTCAAATTTAATTTGAAATTAATTATTAAATGTTCCTTTCCATCATTTTTAAGCAGGCCTTTATTTTAGATCTTTTCATAAAGTATTATACAATATGATGAAATATCTCTAGGCCTATAAAATATAGCTTCTGCATGGACTATCCATTTAGGAAATTTAACGATTTAGCGATTAACTTTTTTAAATTTGGGAAATGTTTAATACATCTTAAAGATCATTCTATTTATTATATGTTCAGCCAATTTAATCAATATTGTTAGAGTAGTCAGGTACATACCGGTTCATAGATATATACGAGATTAATTCGTTTAATAATAGTAGATAGATTGATGACGTTTGGTCCGATTGTGATCTCCAAAAAGTGTCAAATGGCACTAAAACGACCTCCTCCCATCATCTCTGTTTAGCTAATATAAGAAAAATAGGCAACGAAGTTTGCGTTGCCCTTTGAAACCATCGCTAACCATATCATTTGAGAATATAAGGTACAAATCCAGTCGAATCTACAAGTCATATCATGTTGATTTTTTATAATTATTTTTAGGTTTAGATAAATATATTTAAAATATATAGTGAGAAAGTATTTTTTAGAATAAACCCGCTCCCATTCAACGAATTGTTATAAAAATTGGTCCAGAGTTGAAAAAAATCTTAATGATTATTGATGAGTTTCAAAAGATTTGGTTCTGCGGATGCTGAGAAAATCGTGATGCGTGATAAATATTGGGGTCCTTTTTTACCGCCCTTTGCAGACTGAATCAATTCAAATTTTAACACCTCCTTAGTCATTCCTAAGGCTATTAAGTTGTTAAATTTCCTCTTCTTTCGATATGTGGTTCAAGAGATATAAGCCAAAATAAAAGCTATACAATATATTTTAAAAATGTATTTTTATTCTAAGAGAGTTTTATTGTCTTACGATTATTAAATTTTATTAATTACAAATTAAAAAACAATCTAATGTTTAATTAATACGACATTTCGGTCACTATTTTATGTGTTTTTTTATTTTTACTTTTTTTAAATAAGAAACAAGAGAAATATAAACAGTTAATTCATGATCGTTATACGAATTTTTTTAAAAATATCATAATAAAAACTAGCATAATTATTTATTATAATAATAAACTAATATATTTAATTAATTTTATTAGTTTATTATGTTTTTATGAAAAAATTATAATCTAATTAATTATTATTTGTTCTAATTTTTTTTATAGTTCATAACATTTAAATAATTTTTTATTTACTTCTTTTAATATATGGAAAAGAAAGTTTTAAAATATTGTAATACCCTCCCCGGATTTCAAATTTTCTTGACATTTTTGATGTTCCCTTTCCTGATCCAAGTGCTCAACATTGTTTTATAAATTTCAAAGAATTTATTTAGAATAACAATTTAGAATTAATAAAAACTACCATTATATTGATCAGCATCATATAAAATACGTATTTACTAATATAGAAGCAAGATTCGAAGAATAGCAAATAGCTAATAATATCCTATTTACAATCTATCAAATTTTTTGTGGTTAGAAACTGAAGGCCAGGCATGATGAATTCAAATAACAAAAAAGGAAAAAAAAAGAATAAAACTGTAATTATCTTTCCATTTCATGATGGAGCATAAAAATAGCTCCATCCAAGATAATTGATTTTTAAAGGCTTAATATATTTCTACTTTTTTTTTTGAGAATAAAATTAGATAACATTTTTTCATCATTTTTTTAATTGTAACTCATTAGAATAAAATCACTGTATTTATTAGTTCAATGACAGGAAGAACATTTCGCCCCAAAATTCGAATTTAAAAGAATCTTCTCTTTTTTTTTTTTTTTTTAATTTTTAATTATAAAAAGGTTAGTGGTTTCCTTTCCGTTCTAATCGATCAATTCCATTTATTTAAATAGATATGGCCATCATCAATCATATATTAGAATTTATCGTTTATGTCTATACGGCCTTCTCTATCAATAGATTAAAAAAAAGAAAAGATCAAAATTCTTATGCAGATAAAGGTCTAAAGATCCTTAATAAATTAATATTTAATGATCCTCTGGCCCATATTTGAAGGAAATATTTTTAATTTTACATTTAGGCAATTTTATACTTAGTAAAATTTTTTAAATAGTGATTTTCAAGTAGATATCATTATTTGAGCAATAAAATTTTTTACCGATCGACTTAGAAAAAAAAAAGATATATTATAATAGTCAAATTTGCAATTTTATGTTTTCCTGGTATTATTTATTTTGATACCTGTTATTTTATAATTACTTTACTAGAGTATAAAGTTAACTGTTCACTGTTTCTCTTTTTCTGATTAAAATATATTTAAATTATAATAGCTACCATTTAATTTAAATAAATATGGACGGATATTATCAAAAATAATTATCCAATTTATCGTATATGTCTAGTGATTCTGCGATGGTGATAAGACAAAAACTTTTATCTATTTCCTGACTTATCCTATATTTATTTCCATCCAGGCCCTCATCTCTTCTATTATTTGAAGTACTTTACTCCTTTCGAAAAGTGCATCATTGAGAGGCAATTCTTAGCGTCCTTCCTTAAAGTGGCGTGGCACAGCATCTTACTTTACTTGTTGAGTTGTATTTTACTGGGATCCATTCAAGCGACTAGAGATCCAAGAGCCAATACTCTTCTTGATCTCTCTCACAAGTATGGGGAAAATATTGGAATAGTAAAAATTGAATGTTATTCCTAAAATAGATTATGTTTTGAAAACGTCTTTGTATATTCGGTTGCCGATGCTTAGAGTTGCAGGCTAAAAAATCAGGTTATGAGATTAACAAAATAAATCACTTAATTTTTTGTCAATGTTCCAAAATACCTATTGTGATGATCTAATTTACTTTGCTTTTAAAGATTTTTTTTTTTTATTTTCCCAAAAATCGTGCTAATTAAATTCACATCCAAATTAAAGATTTTTGAATTGGTTTCTTCCTCAAAATTGTGATACATAAAATTTAAATTTTCCTTAAATTTTAATAGGAAAAATTCTATTTCGAAATTATTATTATTATATGGTTGAATATATTTTTCTTATATCTTTTTAAATCATTTCACACTTGAATACTTTAATGATAAGTGAATGTTTTTATGCATTTTGAAATGTTTAGATATGTTTCATCATGTATTATAGTTTAATTTTTAACTATAGGCAGTTAAATTTTATTCGAGTCAGCGATAAATTTTTTATTTAGAAATAAATATTATATCATTTTTAATAAATAATTGAAATATTTATTTTATTTCTTTCATTTCGTCTTTAGGAATTTTGGAACTGAAAATAATTTTTTATGAATTAATATAGGATTGAAATGAATATTTATGAATGAAAAATAGGAAATAAAAATAAATTCACGGGTTGTATAAGACTAGTAGTGTCAGGATTTTTGGTTAGTTGGGGGGAGAGGTTCATATTTAACATGCAGAGAGAATTTTTCCACTTCTTAACTTTCCTTTAACTTATTTATTTTCATTTGGTTATGTTTTTACAATTTTCTATGGTTTCTTTAGCCTGGACATAAGTAATAAATACGCCAGTGAGCTTCAAGGTCGAAAGGTCATCTAGTTTTTCGTGCACGAAAACACCTCGTACCATGCGCTTCGGGATTTCATTAATTGGCTCATTTGAAATGAAAAAATTAATTCGCCTTTTGGGTAGATTTTTATGAAATTTAAAATAAATGGCAAAAAACTCAATTTAATCAACATTTGGTATATATTTATTGTCAATAAAAACTTCCACTTTTAAACTTTAGTAAGTCACTCCAGAACATTCTATTTAATTGAAATATTTTTCTAAAGTAACATTCTATTTATTAATCATCAGTGCGCTCTTTGATGTATGTATTGTTCTATAAATCCATGAATTAAACCTATTATGACTAAAAAATTTCATTTTTTATTAGATAAAAAATGTCCAATTTAAAACGAATTAATAGGCTAGAAATTAACTGTTATCAGCAATAAAACAAAATTTTAATGTGTGAATGGCCTCCGATGGCGAGAAAACGAAAAACAATAAAAATATAAGATATTCAAGAGGATTTTATTATCCCACAACAGGTAAATTTAAGTTTTAAATTTTTATATTATTCATCTAAAGCTTTTATCAAACCTTTCTCAGGTTTATTGGCTTTTACTTTTTTTTCTTTTTTCTATTTCCTAACTGCCTTTGGCGGTCTTTGGATTCCAATGAATAAACTACTTAATAGTTAAAAGCCTATTAATTAATAATATAAGAATAATAAATGAATGGCAAAGAATTTAACCCATTTATGAATCTTAGAAGAATATGAATGATTTCTAAGAAGAAAAAAATACTATAATTAAGATGAAAAGATATTTTTTTAGGGATAAAATACTGTTACGAGAGGAGAACTCAAAATAGCAATAAAACTTTGATCTTTTATTTTAAAATACACCCAATTTTGGTAACACTGAAGGAAGATCTTTATCAAAAATATAAACAAAATTTTAATTTGTTCGACGTTCATTTTATGCAAAATATAAATATTTTATCAAGTAACCTAACCGACGGGAAACTCGCTCACTTCTCAGCTTAGTTACGTCCCTAGATCTTAAAACAAATTGAAATGTTTTTTATAATAGGAAAAAAGCCTATAAGTCAATATGATGGTTTCTACCAGAGACGCCTTGTTACAAAAGGTCACTAAAATTATGCAGATTTTTAATAAAATATATATCATATAACTTTAATCATTTTTACTTTTGAATAAAAATATATTTTTACCAAAAAAATTCTACCCATAAAACAAAGACCATCCCTACTATGTTTATCAGAATAAAAGATTGATAATCTATTTGTATAATGGTATCTTATTTACTCACTAACCGGTCGGTTTTCTATCGTCAAAACTTCTCGGAATGATACATTTTTGTTGGTTGGTCATAGTCACGTTTATTAGTAGTTACTGATAAAAGTGCACACTTTATATTAAAAATTATTTCTTGCTTTTTTACTTACTCCAGAATTTTCCCAGTTATTTATCAAGGAACAACTCGTATGTTGATGATGATGTTGATATGGAGATGTCTTGAATTTTTTGAAAATATCTCTCTCCGAGATCCACTTTATCAAAATCAGTTCCAAAGTGTTTTACTTTTTATGAAATTTAAAATTTGTTAATTTATTTTGAAATTTATTTATTTATTATGAATAGTTAAAAGAAGTAATAAATATATAATAAATTTTATTATAATTGTTTATTGTTTGTTTTAATAATTTCATAACATTACGAAATTTTTTTACCTATATAAAGTTATCGGAGGTTCTTTCATTTGTAAATTATTATTTAATAAGATTAGCAAGATTTATATATATAATAAATTTGAAAAAATTTAAATTTTATCCTTAAATATGAATTTATCGACTTTAATAATATTTCTTTGATTTCCATTCTTTCAAATACCATGTTTCGAAAGATATTGTATTTACTTTTATTCAACTTGGATGTAGATTTTAAAGTGTTTACAAAGCAAAAAATAGAAGGATTTAATTAATAAAAGACAAAAACCGGAGATGATATATCATGTCGTGAAACTGCAAATATATTTTATTAAAAATGTTTATATATGGCTATATAAGCTCAAAAATATGTAGAAATATTAATAAAAATAAAATAAATAGGAATCCCGCGCCTAAAAAATTAACTGCAAAAATATTTTTTTTTTTTATAAAAAAATACAAAAAAGATATACTTTAAATTAACTCTAGAATCGGGATGAATAGATATAAAAAAAAATTCAGAGAAGAGAAAATATCTATTTGGCTATTCTTCTGATACAGTTATTGGTAGGATGCTCTTCTCTTAGAAAACCTGACTGATTTAAGAAATGTAGTGATTTTGGCCTGAATTTTAGGTTAATAAATCTTTGTTTTAACTTCTTTTTTCTGACCAGACTGTAATTTTTATAGAGCTCAAATGCTTCTCGGGTTCGGGACTCGACGTCCCCGTTAAATCCGTACCTAACATGATCTAAGAAATTTTAATATAAATAATTTTTTGAAAATTTTATTAGTATGATCATTCTGCAGGAATAATGAAATAAAGAGAGACGGCAAATATTTTAGTTTATTAATGATAATTTTTCTTAATATTTCAACTCTATTAACCGTTTTAATAAAATTTTACCTCCCTCTTCTCAATTGGATCTAGTAAGAGTTTTTTCTCTCGGCATCGAAGGCCATATTTACGATAATTTTATTATATAAAAGTATAATATCTATTAATGGTTCATATTTATATAAATCAATTGATAGCCAATATGATTTAAATAAATTTCACCGCTTAGGACGGGAAGCGAACCACTGATCCTTAGATCATGAAACGAGTTCTTTGAGCTAAAGGGCAGGAGCTTCTAGTATGAGTTATTGAGATTGTCAACATTACTATTTTGGGATAGGTTTTTTTCCATTTACATATAAAAATTTATTTAAATCATTTAATCATTCATGTATGCTGTCCATAAAGCCATAGTTGCCGAAGTGGTAAAAAGCTCGCTTTCATTTATATATTTTAATTTTTGAAAAATTTACTCAAATTACTCAAATGTTCTTTCGATAAATCATTAATAGTAATAAATCTATTTAAACAAAAATTATTAATTAAAATATATATTTTCATGTACATAAATAATGTCATGTGTTATTTGCAATTTAACCTTAAAATTCTATTTTATTTATCTCGCTCATATTTATTTTTCAAGTAGTAACTTTTCCAAGTTGTCCTCATTTTAGATAAAAGCACATTCAAATATAATTCATTCTTTTTTTATCTTTTTATTTTTCTCTATCCCTCTTTCTTTATCTTTGAATTATAATACATTATTTTTTTTTATATTTTTTTTTGTCCTTGAACTTTAAATTGGAAAAAGGAGAATTTTCTACGTCTCAAAAGTCAAGACAGAAGTTAGTAAAGGACTTATTAGATTTCTTCCTCCAAAAAAAAAAAAAAAAAATTATTACATATTTAATTTGACATATGTAGTAAATCTAAAAAATCTAATATTTGTATTTCCACTTAACGTAGCTAACTCATCAAGTTACTTTCGTTTTTGATCATTGAAAGGTAGGCAACCAAAATGACCAAGTCCCTAATGGTTTTTCGTTTAATAGCTCGAGATAGCTCTCGAGCGAAACACGCATGCGCAGTTGTTATATCTTCCTATAAATCAACCACTCTGCAAGCAAGATCCCTCGAGAGGAGCTCGAGACCTATTAATCAGCGAGTTGTTATTTGGGTTGCCTACCTTCGAGCAACCAAACACGAACTCATTGATTTGAATCGAAAGAGTGCTCTTTTATTGAAAAATTAAACTATGAATATAAAAATAAACTTGAAGTAATTTCTTAATTTAAACTTCAAAGAATATTTACATATTTTATGTGATAAGAATTATCACTTGTGAAAGGTTATAAATATGATCGTCATTTATAAAATAAATTATTGTTATTTTTTTAATTAAATTTATAAAAAATATATTAAAATGCAAGTAAAGTAAATAAATTATTTGAATAACAAAGGTAAAAAAACCTAGGGATTCTAAGAGTTTTAAAATATTTCAGGGTTCAAAGTCTTTCAAAGCCGAGCTCATGATTACAGTCCCAGGGTGTTTGTTCATAATCAGTTTTTTTATTTTGGATTGAGATTAAATCCGATAAATCCAATAAATAGGAAAACAGTATTTTTTTTATTAATTGCATTAATTTTAATCTAAATTAAAAAAATGAGTCGCAAAATTTAAATAAATTAAAATTTGCATAATTATAATTATCTTATAAACGATTAAAATTGCATTTCCCAACATAAAACAATTATTTCGACAATTTAAAAGTTATTAAACATTTTAAAAAATTATTTCCAACTTTGCCAGAAATCTCCTCATGGGGTAGAAAAATATAGATATAATTTCGTCGCCCAGTAATAGGCCCTAAAAGGTCAAAGTGCTTCGATCTCCCATATCTAGAGGGGATCAGCCCTCTATCAATCCATCTATCCAGCTATTAGATTCTTAGAGGCCGAAACTCAGGATCTCCAGCCCATACATGGCATATGAGTTAACTTTGCAGATAGTCTGGAATTTATTTATAAAAGATTAGAATGGATTCATCCTTTTATCTTTTTTTTAAATCTTTCTGGGAGTTTTTCCTGACTAGGTTTAGTAGTGCTCAATTGGTGATAGATATTTTAATTCATGGCGATGTGATTTGGATGCTTTATTTATTTAAAATTTTTAGATATTCCTTGATTTAAATTTCTCTAGTATTATATCCATTTTAGAATGTAACATATGAAATATCTTCAAAAATAAAATAAATAATAAATTAACCTTCAATAAAATCGACAAGTAAATTTATAAAGCTTATCGCAAGTTTATAGACAGGCAAAGAGATACGTTTATAATAAAAATTACTTTAAAAAAGTCAAGTTATATTTTTTTCTCAAATAAAATCATTATTCAATCCCTTCTAAATTTATAGAAGTGAAGCAGGTGCAGTTCGATTGCCTACAATAGAATTTATAAAAGCTATAAAAATTACTCTAAAGTATAATTGGAGAAATTTACCTGTAATAAAATTGTTGCCCTCTTACATTTGAATGAAGATAAAAAGCGATAAATTGTACCATAAGAATTTTATATTCTATTGATTTTGGAAAAAAGTTTCCAATCACTTATCGTCTTTAGTTAATAATCTTGATTGAAATGACTGTACAATTAATTAATAAATATTAATAAATTAACAGCTCCAAAATTAAATACTACTTCTAGTAGTATTCAAGTAATTTTATAAAGAAACATATATATATTTTTTCTTAAGTCTCGTTTTTTTCCCTTAAAATTAAACAACCAAATTAACATGGTTAATAGTATTATTATTATTAATAATCATTTATTGATTTATTGCTCTAATTGGTGATTGTGACATAATCATAAAGTTGTAAAACAAATTATACATAAACAAAAAAACAATTTCTCACCTTTATATAATTTACTAATTTTAACTAACTGAGCAATGTACTTTTAGGGAACAAATCTTTGGGTTTTTAAAAACAAATTTTTTTATGAAATCTCTTCTACTCCTTTTTTAAATTTTTATACAGTATACACAATATATTAGCCGAATCATTAAAGTTTTTTAAAAATAATCTGTCATCATAAATTTCATGCCCACATGCCACCCAAACCGAAATTAATTTTTTAATACAGATAGTATTTCTATTTTTAAAACAATATTAATACATAGGTCTACATGATAGAATCGATTGCATATGCCCGCAACAGTGGCGTACCTAGAACTTTTGCCACCCGGGGCGGTCTCCAATTTGCCGCCCTTTCTAAGCCAATCAAATGGTGGTTTAAATAAATTAATAAACATAAATATATAATT
>JAAAKE020087256.1:4446-21722 GCA_010014785.2 Anisolabis maritima | reverse complement strand
ATTTGTTTTGTTAATTGTTTGTTGTTTTGTATTATGTAATTTATAAATTTGTATTTGTGTTTGATTGGACTTAGCCATCGAGGACTTGTGCCTCTAAGCAGGTCTTAAATAAATTTACTTCATTTATTTTATTTAATATTTAAAATATATAAATAAATAGTAAATTGAATAAGATTTTCAGAGATTACCTCCTCCCCTCCCCCCACCTATCCTATCCTAAAACACACACACACACACACACTTTTATTTTAATTAATCAAAATATTTCCTTTTTTTTTTTTTTTTAAATGCGTTTTTATTTATTTTTATTTTTTAAATTTAATTTCTTAAATGTTTATCTCATTTGGATTCAAACTATTTCATTAATCCGGTTTCTCAGAAGAGAAACTTTTTAAGAGATGCTCATTCATGGGTTTGTAATTTAAATCTCCCCTCTCCTTTTATTTTTATATAATAACAAACCACAAGACGGGGAATCAAAACAAAATATTTCTTGTCGATAATGAATGACCTTCATTGTATTTTTTAACATTCATTAAATATTTAAGGTTATTTAATTTTTATTAAATAAACTTCTCTTATTGATGATTCGACATTTTTTTCTCCTCAAAAGGAATTTAATTACGTAGCAGGCAGCCAGCCGGTGTTTCAAAAAGAAATGTGGATTTATGCAATGGAATTTATAATAAAAAGGAGAATAAATTTCAATTTTTGTTTTCCATTAGATCAGGGGAAGGGGGAGGGGAGGGGGTCCGAGAACATGTAAATGTTTTAGCTTCATTCAACGTTTTTTTCTTCTACAGGTCACTTATATTTTAAACAGTAAATAAAAAAATAAATTACAAATATTTATTCTTTCAATTAACCCCGGGCCGGAGCGCTTTGGTCTGATCCGACACATACGAACTTTTTCCGTACTCTATTTTGGCCTCTAGATAGGAACTTAATTTTGAGATTTCCAAATACTGGAACAAACGTGTGCAAGTGCATGTAGCTGAGTGACCACGCAATAAAACTCAACCTAATGCAATTTTGTATTTGAGCGGAGCGCATTGCGTTTACAGTGCTGCAGTTTTTTAATTCAGTTTGACTTGTACTTTTTATGTTTTATTGTTATTAATTCAAAACATAAAAAGTTCTTGTAAGAATCGGGTCTAATTTTATTATCTATTTCTATTCCTCATGTGTAAATTCAATATTTTTATGAAAGATATTAAATTTAATTTAATTCATTTGACTTGACACATACCATACAACACTGTCATCTACATATTTCAAATAAAATAATAATTTTAATGTGAGCGGGAAAATTTTTTTTATAGCGACCCATTAATAGCCTAAGTTTAAATTTTGAATGTAAAATAATTTTTGCTGAAACAAAAATCCAAGGCTTCCTTAAAAATCTACTTAGGGAAAAGGAGGGGTATGGTTGAATATCTGTCCAATATTCTTTAATTCATTCCATAACGAGCTCAATAGAGATGAATGGGAACAAATTTTTAAGAGACATAAATATATTCATCTGCTATTATTATGTCTCTTAATTCAAAATGTTACAAAAAATTTTGTTACAATCTCTATTAAATTTTTGTTTATACATATGTATTTTTTGGGATTTCTGGATTAGACCCCCCCCCTGCCCAAAACTAAAGCCGTTCAAGAAAAATGAGTGCAATATGATTATTTTGATTGGGCATATTTGGTGCCTCGTCTTAAACGATATATTGGCTCGTAGTGTTGGGGGCATTGTTTTTAAAATCATTAAAATTATTTATTCAGTATTTGTTTTATTCCACCAGCTCGCCTCTAGCTTCTAGTCGAGTATTATGAGTGTTGCAAAAATAAGAAATTCCAATTTCTCTCCTATATATTGGACCGCGACCGCGAGATAATTTCACTGTGCCGGGGTGCTTTGGTGTAACGGTAGCGAAAGTTGTGACCCCTGATACACTCATTTCATTTTATTTGGAGAGATTTCACACACCTCTGGTTGGATGTTCTTCTCCTAAAACTATATTATCATTCCGCTTGGCTTGTACCGCTAAGATGACTTGACTTGATGTCAACCAAAATATTTACGAATAAAAATGATGTGAGGTGTGATCACTATTATGCCGAAGTAAGTAAAATTTTAAAAATTCTTACACAATTCATATACTACTTTATAAAATAAAATAAGTTAAATCCATCCATTTTGACTGATCGTTTCAAGAAAGCACAATGATGATAATGATGTGGATCGAGAGATTTAAAAGTAAAAAAAAAAAAAAATTAAACAAATAAAAACTAAATTTACTTTCATTAAAATAAAAGTGTAAATTCACTTTGACCTTCTTTTATTTTCAATTATACAAGTACTTTTTTTTTTTTCACTCTTCAGAAATTCATTTAATCTTTTACTATGAGAAGGGAGGAGCGTTCCTATAATACACGATATGTTAATTAAGTTTCATTTCAACAGGTAAGATCGGATCCTAATCCTTTTGCATTTCAGCTCAAGAATGTGATTAGTACACGGAGAAATTGATAAAAGGAAGTAACAGAAAAAAAAAAATACCATCCAACTATTAGCGTCTTTTTATTTCAGCCTTTCGTGGCCTTCCTCAGCTAAAATTAAATAGATGATATTAATTAATTGCTTTTTATCAGAGTATATAACATGAATGCAGTTAACGATATAAAAATTATAATAAAAAACATTAATATTATAAATGAGATACATTTTGGCATTAATCGTAATTAATAATACAAAAAAAATAAGAATAGAGAATACCACGTTTCTAAAACTGTCATCAGGTAGATGCATTCATTTTGGCAAGAAGCATACTGATAGTGGTAGTGGACTAGTAACCGAAACGTTGTTATTTATTGTATATTAATATCATTTTTTCTATTATTAATTACTAAAATAAGCCACGGTTAATGCTAAAAAAATATATTTTATTTTATAAACACGTATATAATATGATAAGAATAATCGTAAAAATCTTAATTATCTAATTGAAACTAATCTGGACTGATGAAGACTTCGAATCGCTGCCGAGACCCTGAAATCAAAAGAAGCTAACAGAGGGATTAAACAATTATTCCAACACTATTAATATAATAGAAATTTTATATTTCCCTCGCTTTGTGAGCTGCCCGAGCTAGAATCTTCCATCGTTTATATGTCGGTCTTTTTCTTGCATATTTCTAAAAGCTTTAGGCCATGCGACGGGCCGGACTGTTCTTTTTTTCTTGCTCATATCATTTTTAGAATGATGCCGCGCGGTATTAAAGGCAAAAACGCAAAGACAGAAGAAGAAGAAGGTTTAATTTGATTTATTTTTTTTATATTAAAAAAAAAAAGTATTTTTATCAACGTTTTATAAAAATTATGTAAAATTGTAAACCAGCTGCTTTTCTCAGGTCACTATACACCACTTTATTCGGCAAATATTTCGGTCAGCATTATGTCGGTCATCCTCAGTGCCACAATCTACAATATACAGTGCAAGCAAGATTTAAAAAATTATGTATTAATAAACCATTTTCATGAGAATTTTAGTGGACTTGCGTCTGATAGTTATATAAAAGATTCTTGGAGAGTTGAGGGTCATATAGACAATGAAACGATTCGAATGTTGATAAAACGAACGCTTCATTGCTCTATTTTGTTGGTAGATGTCCTCATCCTCGCCTTTTCAATCACCTATATTCATTTTTGATTTTCAAATTTTATTCAACATCACAGTGTTGACCGAAATATTTGCTGAATAAAGTGGTGTGGGTGTGGTGACCTGAAAAAGGCGGCTGGTTTACAATACAATTAATCTGCCCAGCTATATCTCACTTATAGTTTTATAAAAAAATTTTCCAAACGAAGACGGACGTAAGAGATAGATGTTGGTATTGGCGCTTGCTAGGGACCCCATATCCGCATTCGAATTCCAAATTAACAAAATGGGCAAGTTACCGTCAGGAGACACAAAAGTTCCGCTTCTTAATAGCAAAAATTGATAAACGCCTCAAAAGCATTGCCAATAGCAACGACATTTGTTCTGTGTTAAGGCATTAGTGAAGGGGCGAGGGGAGGGAGTTTGGAATTTGGACTACTCATCCTCTCTTCTTTCTCTCTGACTTAGATACGAGATATAGGTTAATAAGTATGTGATTACCGGGCGATCCCTTGCCTAATAATTATAAAATTTATACCCCATGTTCCTTAAGAGCAGAGCTTCATGTCTCTAAGCGATAAAATTTTATTGGCTACCAATTGATTTAAATAAATAAGGACGGAGTCTAAATGGCAGAAAAATCCCCCCTAAGCTATACCATGTTATTTTTTCCTAGAATTAATTAGGTTGTGACTCATCTCTGTCTTTAATCCTTCGGTCATAAAGGATAACCGAGAAAAAGAGCCCAAGATACTCTGAATATTTCCATTATCATTTTCATGTAAATTTATTTAGGAAAAACAAAAAAAGCTTGGATTCTTTAATGAACATTTTTGGAATTTCTCACCAAGAGCCCTAAAGAGTTAGATGACAAATTCCCGAGACTAATAAATAAATAAAGAGCCGAAAGGTGAACGAATGGCCGTCTCTAATTGCAGGTTCCGATTGGGATGAATTGAATGAATATAGGCCAATGCCAACCAGAGAGACCGGATGTCCAAGAACACGTTGGACTTTTCGGTGAGAGCCGATTCTTTTTTTAATTCTAAAAGAGACTGACGGCATTTGATGAATGAATGAAGAGCAACAGCAACTCGTTTGGAAAGTCTCTTAACTAACCTCGATAATGCTGACGATCGGTGTCATGTCTCCGACTCACTTCCTGAAGCAAACCACTTCATTCTATGCATATTATACATCGCATTTGCTCCGGAAATTGCCCCCTACTGGTGTTTATGCTAATTATAAAAGATTTATTTCGCCTCATTTTCAATTGGAATATGATCCTCCTAACGTTTGCGTGTGTGTGTGTTGCAGAAATTTATTCGTAGACAAGCCAAATGACGGACTTTTCGATTCTAAAGACCCTCTAGAGTAGATCAAGTAGGCGCAGCGTATAGATCTCCTTAATTCACGCATGCGTGGTCATTTCTGAAACAATTAATCGAAAAAGTGAATTTATGTATCTATCTAGCGATATTTATATGACATTACTATCCAAAATCTTTCTCTAGAGTTCTGAACAATTTCAAAAATTTCTATTTTAGTTTTAAAATATTAAAAATATATTTAAATTCAAATGAAAAAACAAAAAAAAAAAATAAAAAAAACAAAATAGTTTTTACAAAAAGGCAAAATTTCAGGTAAGAGGCTCATTTAAAGTACCCACCCTAATTTGTGGTTAATTTAGAAAATCATATTTAAACTTCTTAGAAGATCTCCAAACTTTTTTGCCCGGGAGCCTAAAATGAGGGCGTAGGCCACATTTTTTAGCCAACCAAATTATTTCATATGATTTCTCCAATTACAAGAACAGATCATCAGATAAATTTGCTCTATATTAGGATTCATTCCCAGCAAAGTATATTCATAGAAATTCCCAAAAGTGGAAATATTAATAAATTAAGGCATTTTACACAGTGTAATCGCCGATCTGATTTTATCCGGTTGAAGGCAGCTTTTGGGCCCGCGGGGAAGAAAGAGAGCCCTAGAAAATTCTTAAATAATAGTTTTGGACTACCCGGGAGCTTCTCCTTCCACGACATTCGACCATACAACATAACAAAACTATCTATTTCACCCTTTGAAAACCAAATACCAATTAATCGCTCATTTGGATGATTTCTATCAGACAGATCGTTATATGGCTGGGGGAGGGGAAGTGGATCGTAGCTAAATAATTTTTTTTCCAAGTTCTCTTTTTAAACTTGATAACTTTTTCATCTATTTTTCCCTATTTTTATCTTACTCTATTTAAAAGGCTTAACACACTAGCGCATCAAGTGCCTTTTCTACTTTACACGTAAACAAAACTCAGGCATTAAAATTAAATCTATTAAAACATAAGCTGTGATTACGCCCCTATCCCTTGAAGCAGAGGTCTCATTTAATGTTCCAAAGGTCAGTGATCCGCTTCCCCTAAACGATAAAATTTATTTAAATTAAATTGGATACTAAATAAATTTAAATAAATATAGACTGAAGAAAAAGTTGTGATTAAACCTTAAAGTTTCTTGTCATTATTGAACTACGTATATTGTCGAGCATGCAAGTCATATCACGTTGATTTTTAGGTTATGTTGATTAATATCTTTTCACTACCCCCGAGGGGTGTGGGTTCGAATCCCAGACAATCCGATGAAAGTTTATTTAAATCATTTGGATACCAATTGGTGTAAAGAAGCCTGGATCATTGTATCGTAAATAAATATCTTATCTATCATTTGATGCTAAATAGCTTCAGGTAGTGAAAAGTCAAAAAAAAAAAAATTAACTAAAAGAAATTCAAAGAGAAATAAAATTCCAAAGGGTTTCTGTTCATTATCCAATTTTTTTTTTCGTTTTTCCCGCTCTCGCTCAACAAATTGTTTTGAAAATTAGTCCAGCAGTGAAGACCGACGTTTTAATTATTGCCGTCAAGTTTTAAAAGATTTGGCCCAGCGGATGCTGATAAATTTTTGGAGGCCTTTTTTTTTACCTCCCCCTGCAGATCAATTTGCTCCAAATCTTAGGTACTTCTAGGGCCATAAAGTTGTTAATTTTCTTCCTTTGCCGATGAGTAGTTCCAGCCAAAAAAAGCTACACACATTCACATAAGGACATAAGATTTTTTTTTGCTTTTTTGGAGTTCTTTTGCGCGATATTTTAAACAATTGAGTAAATTTTTCATTATTATTATAATTTCCACCTACCATTATATATAATCGTGCAGGAAAGCAAAAACTTTAATAGAGTGGAAACTAAAAATGACATCACTAATTCCTTTATTACCTAAGAGAATTTGTTTTAATTTTCATTCTTGCATTTCCTATTGTATTTATAGTTATTGATTTGCAAATAGCTAGCTAAGTGATAATCAAACATAAGATTATAATAAAATCACTTGGATGAGGGCGGCGTGCGTTTTAACATACACGTAGTATTATTTTTTTTTATATATATACAATACATTTTCAATATGAGTTTTGCATGAACGTGAAATAAGCCAGATGGAGGTGAAGAATAGCTGCTGCGTTCATCAGGTCGTTGACCCTCGGAGCACATTCGGTGCTCGCAGTCTCTCCCCCCCTCTCTCTCTCTCTCTCTTCTCACTGATTTATAATTGATTCTTTTTAATTGATGTTTAAAACAATGTATGGCGTATCTTAACGTGCCTTGGGAGAATCGCTAGGTCAAAATTTTAATTTATCCGATAAAGATGATTTTGGTGTGTGGAGATTTGAATTCTCTTTGTCTTACCTCTATATTTATGTTATTTAATAATTTCACTTGAAATGCTTGGAATTTTTTCATTCACTTGTTTCTTCTCTGCATATATATATATATAAATACAATATTAGTGCCCAGGGCCTTTGTTTAGGGGCATTATGTATCATTTCTGATGGGCTGATTGTGATTAAAAGTTGATGTTGGTGTGTAGTTATTATAGGAAAGTTTCGAGTTACCTATATTTGAATATAGATCTCAAACAAGTTTCAAATTGATGATAATTAATAAAAAAACGACCAGGTGGCTCTAGATAGAAAGAGAGAAAGAGAGTAGGAGAACAGCCAAAGGATGAGCCTCAAACGTTTCGGCTTTAATGAAATCAGTCAACTAAATATATATATATATTTTTATTATCTTTCTAGATTGATTTTAATAAAGCCGAAACGTTTCAAAAAATTTGAATTATTTACACATAGCGGGTCATCTGTTTGGCTGCTTACTCTCCTCTTTCTATATCACTAATTAATTTAAATTTTTTTATTTTTCGGCCAATTGAATGTACAATTTCAATTTCTAGCCTTCGATCTTACTATCTTCATCTTACATAAGTTAAAAATTATATTTTACTTTATTATATAAGTATGTTCATTTTTACAAAATAAAAAAAAAAGTTTTTTTTTTCTTTTCATATCGTTATTAAAATGAATTCCTTTCCATGGATAGATCAATTTGTTAAACATTCAGCTTTATTTAATTATAATTACCTCTCCTCTCATCGTCGTCGAAATAATATTAATATATTAAGAAATGATAGTATAGAATTTCAACAAAACTTGCCTTGATAGTTGAAATTCCCATAGGAAATTTTATCCCTGGCATTACACACACACATATATATACACACAAAAAAAAACAACAAACACGAAAGAACCAAATTCTATAATCGTTTGTTTTATTATTTATTAATTAAATAAATAAATAAATCAACAATAACATAAAAAAAATATATGTCAGCTATTCATTACCAGCTAATGAGAAGTCCATTAATCAAAATTCGCATTTAATGATAAAAAAAGTCAGCTTGTGGCCGAATAGGAATAAAATCAAGAGACTTTAATATTTTCCCAAAATACGCAATCCAATTAGTATAATTCGATACTGAGATGTCATTCTTTTCTCCTTCTTCTTTAATTTAATTAATCATTAATTTCGAGGTCTTCATATCAGAGAGAGGAAGCAAGCAGGCCCGTCGCATGCAGCTTTATGAGTTGAAGAGGAAAGGCTGGCTGGCTTTAAAGAAATTAAAACATATGCCAGCCTTAGCTCGGACGACACGTAATCGCCACCCACGTGTTTCCTATTTTTATTCATTATAATCCGTCACATATATTATAAAATAAATAATCCATTTTTTGGTAGTTAATTGTGGTTTATTTTACTAATTAATAATACAAACAATATTAATATATAAATTGAAAAAATGAGGCACTCGCAGGAGTCGAATCCACGTTCTACCATGATTTGCGCCTATAAACTATAAACTAAGCACCTCTTATCAGCTTAGTTTATAGGTTAGGGCGCAAATCATGGTAGAACGTGGGTTCGACTCCTGCTAGTGCCTCATTTTTTCAATTTATGAGTTTAAGGTAAAATAATTTAAAATTTTCTAAATTTTAGGGAAAATTCTTCCCATTTCACTGAATATTAATATTCAATATTGCAATGTTTCGGCCATTATTTATACAAACGTCATCAGTTAGATACATTCACTACTACTACTACTATTACTACTAGAGTACCTGTTTACTTGTCAATATGAATGCATCTACCTGATGACGGGTGCATAATGGCCAAAACTTTGTATTATTGTATATAACAATATTGTTAGTATTATTACTTACTAAAATAAACAACGATTGATGCCAAAAAAATATCTTTTATTTATAACAACAATAATGTGAACGGTCAAATTATCTAATCAAAATAACTATTACCAATTTGACTTGTGCATCTCTAACTCAGAAGCGTTCAATAGAAACGAATTAATCGTTTTCACCCCCTCCGACAAGGCTTGTTATAATCTAATCTATATATAGTTTTTTTTTTTTTTTTTTTAAGTCCTTTTCGGCATCTGAGGCCATTTAGACTCTGTCCTTATTTAATTAAATTAATTGGCAGCCAATGTAATTTAAATAATTTTGTCACTCAGGACGGGAAGCGAATCTCTGACCTTTGGTACGTGAAGCTAGACCTCTAGCTCTGCACCAAGGGACAGGGCAGTATATATAGTTAGATTCAGCATTTAATATATTAATAGATGTTAAATTATTTACCTTAAACTCGTAAAGTGAAAAAAAGAGTCACGGGGGAGTCATGGGGGAGTTTAGGGAAAATCGTCTTTTAGATGAAGTAGAAATAAAGCAAAGTGATGAGCTGGAGGTGTACATTTAAAACAAACTCCGTCTCTACTCCTGTCTAATCACCTGAAAGTCTTAAACTCGTAAGAGATTAAAACCGTAAATCACGGGAGAAAACTGTGAATTCGATTCCCGCGAAGGCCTCACTTATATCATAGATTTAAGGTAAATAACCTAACTTAATTAATATTTTCTAATATATAGGGAATATTGTTCTCAAATAGGGAATAACTCTACTAATTTTTGTTTTCTCTGGTTTTGGAGTTAATAAGACGAAAATCTCACAAATTTTAAGACGTTGGTTCTTTTTTATTCATCTTTCATATAAATATCCTCTTTCTAATGGTATTTCTATCTCTTTTTATTTACGAGCAATTTTCATGTTCAGGGAAAGACGTCAAGAGATGAATGAAGTGTCGATTCACACATTGACGATGAATGAAGTCATGCAATCACCTACAGGATAGGCTGTAAGATCCAAATGAGATAACGTCCGTTCTGTTTATAATTTATAGCCACCCTCTCTGCATAAATTCATATTTAAATATGAGAAGAAAGAATATCTCTATATTAAAAGAGAAACTTTATTATTTTTTTTTTTTCAAGCATTCAGAACGATCCATTTAATGGTTCATTATTTTAACAATTATTTTAAAAGAGATTTTCCCAATGAATGAATACATTTTGAAAAGCTTTTCTAAGCGGTTTAATTTTCTAAATAATTTCAGTCTACTCTACTTCGAATTGAATGAGTTTAATAATTTTAAACACCAAATGTTATAATAATAATAATAAAACTTTCTCAAATAAATTATTATTTTTTTTTTACGATTATTGAATAGAATCGCGGGAGGGAGATTTTATAAAGCCACTACTTTTTTTGCCTTTGTGCACGATACGCCTGCAAAGGCGTCGAACTTCTTTCCTCATCATTAAGCACTTGGTGCAGTTATTATGGAAGCCGGCCTGATGCACAGCCTGACGCTAAAGGAAAAGGTTGTCATCCATGTACTGATCAGAAAAGAGCGCTGAGACTGATTAAAATGATTCCTCTTTATTTTAACGAGAGCTTTAAGTCTTTCTGCTCCCTAAAGGTCAATCTTTTCTCTCTTTCTCTTCCTTTACCTATTCATCCCACTATACCAACTCTATCGCCGAATTGTAATTAAAATTATTGTTATATAAAATTTGTAAACATTATTAGGACAAATGGAGTTAGCGAGCTCTTGCCCGAAAGAAATAATAATAATTCTTTAATATAATAATAATAAAATCAATAAAAAAAATTAATGAATGAAAATGGGATCTACGAAAACAAAGCGGGAAAAATCCAAAATTGACCCTTTTTTAATTTTATTTTATTTTACAAACCTGTATTGGAAAGACTCTTCCCTCCCCCAATTCAATTATAAGATTATTTTGAATTTTTAATGAAATATTAGGCAACAAAGTTATCACGCTATTTTTTAACACTGCTATACCCATACCCTGAGAATGTGTGAGAGGACATCTTTGTAATCTCTATCTTTTTATTAAAAAAAAAAAAAAAAAACAAAGAGATTAAATAAAATTTCACAGTTTCTCTATGAAATGACGTTGGTTTATTATCTTTTACCAAATTTTTTAAGAATAAATGCCCTTCCACTTAACGGATTTGTTTTAAATATGGTCCAACGCTGGTGACAAATGACTTAATGATTGTCACTAAGTTTCAAGAGATTTAATCCAGAGGATGATGAGAAAATCGTGGTTCCTAATAAATATTAGGAGGCCTTTTTTTTTTTTTTTACCGCTCTCTATGAACCGATTCTCTTCAAATTTTAATAGCTTCTTAGGCTGAATATAAATTTGTAAAGTCTTCTCTCTTATGAATGATTCCAGAGATAGAAGCTAATAAAAAATCTACACACACACACACACACATTAAGATTTTTTGGGGAACTTGAAACCCAAAAATATTTTTAAAAATTGTAAAGTTAAATGTTTCATGATCATAATACTTCCCCTTGGTATTAAACCAAAATGAAGACATATCACTGTTATTATAAATTGACCCCTTTGGTAAACGATTTTCTCAGAGAGAGCTTTCTTCATCTTCTTCATCTTAGTTCGTTTGCTTTGGTTTAAATCGTTTGGGAAAACGAAGAATCACTGAAGGTCATTATCATCTCAACAGCAACAGCCGCTGGACCGCAGAAAGCCACAGCTGCTGCACGCATCTTCTTCTTCTTCTTCTTCTTCCAATTCCACTTGATTAACCATCTCAGCAAAAAATATTATATAAAAAAAAAAATTATTGTTAGATACCTGGCATTTTTTTTTCTCTCTTTTACGTTCTCATTTTATTTATTTATGAATTCTTATAAGAAACCTAAGTGTTGTTTTATTTTTTGTTTCCCTATAAGAAAATGTTCAAGCACTTCTTTAGTTTCAAGATCTTATAAAATTACAAAAAAAAAAAAACAAATTTCTTTCGAAATAGAGATTGGTCTTTTTTTGAACGAGGTCTTCCTCGCACACTGAGGGTACAATTGAGATTGTTTCACAGTTATACTTTGTAAACAAAAATAGATGGTTGATATAGGATGAAACGATTGTGCAAGAATATATAAACCATTATTGTCAGAATGAGTGTATGAATATGTATAATACGATCTGGCACATTTTCAAAAATGAATATAGGTTATTTGCCAAGAACATTTTATTTTGTGAAATATTATTTTGCCTCTCCACCCCGTCCCGTAGTCGAGAGGTTAATTGTCAATATTGAAAACCTTCAAAGCCAAGGGTTGTAGGTTCGGATCCGATGAAAATTTATTTCTACCAATTGGTATAAATAAATATATTTGGATAATGTGTATCGTAATAAGTTTATACATGGATTGTTTAATATCTCTCTGACCTTGGATGCCGAAAACACAAAAATAAAAGAGGGGAAAATTTGTTCTTCTTAGCCGTCTTTGGGACCGGCCCTTTCGATTCCATTCATTCCATTGCCACTGCCCAGTAGAGCTCTTGTTTCATGATCTAACAATCATTGGTTCTCTAAAAAGGAACCATAACAAGTACTTTTGATAAAAGTTCTATTTCCTCATAAAGATCTTTAAAAATAGCTAATTGAAAAAATGTTGATTAATATTATTATAATAGCATAGGGAATATTTATTCATTAAATGCAAGGAGTGTCATCGTTACGCTTTTTCTTATTATAACATACTATTAAATAATTTGCTAAATTATTTATTTACAAATATAGAAAAGATTTAAAAAGAAAATACTTTTATTTTAATCTAAAGAAAAAAAATAAACATAAAGAATTGACTTGTATAGGGACAATATTGTAATCGTCCAAAAATTCGATCTCTAGAATTTGATTACCCTTAACGTTTTAGAGTGTGGCCATTTTTAGAATTATGTGTGTGTGTGTGTGTGAGTGTATTCCTTAACACGACCATGCTTTAATGTATATGAACCAAATTTTACAAAATTGTAGATCTCTATCTATTTCTGGCAACCGGAAATGGTACTTTACTTGAACTTTTTTCTAAAACCGTGAGAACTCACCTTGATATAGGTAAAGTCAAGTAGAGGCTATTTATTTGACGATTAGCCCATTTTCTTTTTAAATAGAGGAACTGATAATCATTCATTTAAATAAATATACATAGGGACAGAGGTTTTTTTAATTATCAGTAAATGGGACCTTTTAAAAGTTACAGTTAGAGATCCGATTGAGTCTTTTGTAAATAGGATCGAACATAGACACTGTAAATGAGCTCTAACTCAATTAATACCAGGAATTTGTAAATGCACCAAGAGAGAGATGTTTTCAAAAATAAACATATAGCTACATCTCGATCTTCAATTATTTAACTTACACTCATGAATAAAAAAAAATCTGCATTCGTGGGAGTCGAACCCAGGTTCTCCCGTATCTGTTTTAACCTACAAATAAATTAAGCAGCTGATTAGATATCTTCTGTCCAAGTTGGCTGTCCGTTTTTAAATGGATATTAGAATCCCGCTGTGCATCTATCCAGGTCGTAGAAATGAATTATATATTGTGTTGCCGATGTTTCGAGTGTAAGTCATGTTCATCTTCAAGGCTAACAAAATTATCTTAAGAATATCTCAGGTTTATTTTGGCCTTTGTGCAGTTTGGCAAACAATCTTATATTTGTGATGGAACCCAAATACCACACCATGGACCACTGAACTTATGAAAATTTCGTTAGGCCTGAAGATGAACTTGACTTGTGTTCGAAACGTCACTAACAGAATATATAATTTATTTCAACTATCTGGCTGCACAGTGAGATTTCCTATTCCATTCCATCATTCAATTAAATTTGACGATTCCACTACATCCCTGATATATTTTTCCTTTTTCCTTTTTTTTTTACTTTTTTTTTATTAGTTCAACTAACCTCATTTTAGAAATAAATGTCAAACTTTAAGTCGAACCGTTTCAATAAATTGAAGTTTTAATTTACCTAGAGGCTCATCCTTTGGTTGCTTACTCCTCTCTTTCTACGACCACGTCTAGATTTTATTCAGGTGACTTTTATATAACTCAGAAAAAAGGCTCATAACCGAGGCACATTTTTTGATTTCAGTGGGCAAAAGTAATGCGAGGTGCCGTTTTTGCAGAAAAAACGTAATCAGTAAAGTGACTTGCACTTTAATGACAATGGTCCAAAAGTTGATATAATAAAAGAGTTTGCATTTCAAATGCAAGTATTCGAAAGCTTGTCCACAAACAAACCCCATTTTGGAAATGGAAAATAAAATATTGGAATGTCAATTTTGATATAATTCCTACTCCTTACTTTTCTAGGAATAAAAAAAAAATAAATAGATGTTTGTTATAAAATCTAATCTCGTCCTTTAATCCTCCTATCCATTCAAAGAAACAAATTCCCACTGAGGTCAGAAACCCTTCTTCAAATGACGTCATCTTCAAAAAAAAAAAAACAAAGAAGACTTTTAAACTAATTGGACATTGCTTTTTTTATTTTTTTTTTACCTTTTATCACGATAAACTACAAAAAAAAATCATTGCTTTCTCTAATCATTAAATTTTATGGAAAAACCAATGGATGACTGCTTAAATAAATCCTTAAAAAAGAAGATCTTAAATATGTAATAATTAAATTAATCTAGAAATGAAAGGAAAGAGGAGAAAAGAACAAATCTAGTGAGAAAAAAAAAAAGAGAAAATTATATACGTCAGTATTATGTTGTTTTCATTTGATTGTTTATTATTTTATTTATTTTTTTATTCTTTTCACAGAAAATCTGATTAAGTTGGTGTTTTCCACCAATTTGATCATTTTTACTTCCGGAATTCCTAGCCTCCGCAGGCCTAGGCATTGGCGCACGAATGATTTGTAGCTATACACTAATACCCCGATTTACGTTGATTCGTTATAACGCTTTTTTTTTTTTTTTTTTAAATAATTCATTATTGTAACTCTTTCGAAAATAAAGTATGAGTTTTTGGAGCATGATCCAAATTTGAATCGCAATTCAAAGGCAAGAAGAGGAGTTTTAAATGCCATTAATTGTTACGAAGAAACAACAACAATTAACTTTAGATAGTTTCTTAAAAAAATAATTTTTATTTATCATACTTACGAAATCCACAAAGTTTAAATGTATATGTATGTAATCTGCAATTAATTATGGAGATATACATAAATAATTATAATTTAAATTTTTTAAATATTTTGATAGTACAAAATTAAAATTAAGTATTTCACTGTTAAATATTGTTTTCAAGCATATTCTATTCGATTTGTATTCTTTTTTATTATATGCTTCATATGACAATTAAAAAAAAAACGTTTAACGTTCTTTTTTATTTTTCACGTAAATCGAGGTATTAGTGTATTCGTAAATATTTTTTTAAAGCATTTTCTGAAGCTATTTAGACTCCATCTAGTAATCGAGAAAAAAGCCAGCAGAGTATCCCTTCTAATATCTTTGATTCGATGTACATGACAGACATCTTGCGTGTTAGGGCTTTTGTCCCAAGTTAAAAAGATTGATATGATCATCACAAAACGTCAAGCGGAATTGCATATACGGCCCTACCTTTTTTTTTTGCGTTCTCAATAAATTAACCTTTTAGCTTGCGATTAAGCCCATCTCCGTCATTCTAACGTGCACTGAAGATGGTATTCGCCATGTCTTCTAAGAGAAGGTTATCACATACTCTCCCGGTTTTATTCTCCATTATTATAATATAAGTTTTTTTTTTTAGATCATTGGATATATATAGACTTTAACAAATTTTTACTTTCTTTTTCCTATATATGTAATATGCAGTGAAATTGTTTTTTTTTTTTAAGTCTTTTTCGTGTCGGAGGGCAATTAGACAACGACCCTTCTATTAATTGGAAGCAAATATAATAATTATAAATTTTGATAAGATTTTGTTGTGTGATTTGTTTTAGAAGAAAGGAGATAATAAAACCAACCCTTTTTGTTCAACCAAACCTTTATAATAAATATTTCAGCTCAAATGACATGCGCCAGTCTTACATTAGTTTTTTTTTAAGGTTGAACTTAAAACGTCATCAATTTATAAATTCATAAATTCATCTCGTTTTTCGGCTGACTGACTGGCGTCATCTGTGCATTTTTTTACAATGACTTCAACATTAAAAAAACTAATGGAACTTTGATGGCATATGAGCCGAAATATTTGTTATTTTTGGTTGTACAAAAAGAAAAAAAAAGGCTCGTTTTATTATCTCCTTTCTTTTAAATAAATAAATTTTTATCGCTCAGGACGGGAAGCGAACCACTGATCTATGAGGTGAGACTTATACTTCTACACCAAGAGATTTAATTATATTTATTAACTATAAATCTTATCCAGACATATTTATTTAAATAAATTGGTATGGAACTCATATCCCTTTGGAATTTTGTGGTTATCAATATTGACAATGTCAATACTTCTAACTTCTGAGCCACTCGGTGGACGCCTGGAAATGTTGATTTGGACAAGAACTCGTTTATTAGAGAAAATGGCAACTAATGAGACCTTAAAAGGGATACTTGTAGGGGTGAATACCCGAAAACAATTAAACCTGGCTTAACTTACCAATTTGAAGGCGTTGAGGGCAGCGCCATCTCAAGTTCTAAAATTCATGACACTTTTGATTTGTTTTTAAGGTCGAAAATGACTTAAAAAACAATTCTTTTTTTTTTTCATCTACCACCTAAGGGGTCGGGGTTATGTCAGTCAAACTAACGGATGGTAAAACTTAGCGATATATACACGTTCATATGGCCTAGAGCGGTTAGTTTGTTTAACCTTCAACCAACAAAGAATCATGTAAAGAAAGAAACAATTTCGAAAGAATAAACTGACCTCTGCTATAAAAATAAATACATATTTATCTATGCAAAAGTGTTTTGATATCTATCATTAAGATTTTCTTCAAATGGAGCACAAAAATACAAAAATCTGTGAATGTCTATA
>JAAAKE020087245.1:0-21723 GCA_010014785.2 Anisolabis maritima | reverse complement strand
ACTTAAATATTTATTTTTAAACTGATTTCTGGCAGATTTTTCTATTTTTTTGACGTTAAAGTCCCGCCCCTCTTTCTCTTTCTTATTCGTAGAAAGAGAGAGGTAATATTGTGCGTATCAGATTCATGAAATGTCACTCAATTTGAAAACGTCTTATGGTTTCCATTCGTTCGTTGGCATCGTATTTTTATTTATTTATTTATTATATATATATATATATATATATTTTTTTTTTTTTTTTTTGAATCTTGCTTTTTCCTTTTTTGTGTACTCTCTTCCTTCTCCACGTCTTGCGCGTCGTCGTCTTTCTTGTCGTCTTTTGATATACGTATTCCCCTAAGGAGGAAAAAAAAAAAAAAATCTAGAGAGAGAAAGTCCCAACTAAAAAGTTTCTCGTTTTTTTTTTAGGCATTGCCTCAAACACATTGACTTCAATGCACAAGCGCACACTCAGGTTGTTTTCCAAAACTTAGTCTGCAGACTTTCTATACGAACTTCTCTCTATCGTTGCTCACTTCCGTCAAGGCCAATGACAACTACTCTTGGCTCAGAAGTAAATATAGAGCAAATAAACTGTCTCGTAACACCGAGAGTATTAGAATTGGAATTGCACTTGCATTTCATATACTGACATGACATCATTTCAAATGAGCAAGTGTAAATATGGTACTTAATGCAGTAATTGAAAAATCTGCTGTCTGTGCGGAGCTCCATTGAATTCAATGTGTTTGAGAGCTCATGCAACTCTGAACACTCGTGTTCGGTCCTTACCTCTCCTTTTTTAGAAATTTTTTAAATAAAACAAAAATCGAATTATTAAAACAATCACGATTTTCTCTCTTTAATAAGAAATGTCCAAAAGTTCAATGTGCGAAAATTTCTCTTATTTAACATTGTAATAGAGATAATTATAAAGATAATAAAAAGTTGAAATTAAATCAAAGTGCTGCGTCTTTTGTTGTTCTTTCTTCTATATCTTAAATATATAACTTTTTAATTTTAATTTATATACATAAAATATTTTTTCACAAACAATAAAGAGATATAGAAAAAAAAAGAGTTTTTTCTTTGGAAGAGAATGAATAGAGGAGAAACAGAGCTGAGTTGTTTGGAGTTGTCAAGAAAAAATAATAAAGTTTGATTACTCTTTTTTTAAGAAGTACCAGAAAGAAAAAAATATCTGAAAAAAAATAAATAAGAAAAAAAGATAAACTATTTAAATAATGTGAAGCGTCTTTTGATTGATATAAATATAAGAAAGTATAAATTTTTGACCTTGATATTGTCACTGTAATGAAGCAGATTCAATTATGTATAAATGGACATATGTGTATGAACCCCGCAGCAAATCAATATCAATTTAAATTTTATATTTCGAAAAGTATAATCATGTTTTGGTCGCTCTCTTTAATATTATATTAGGTCACTCCAGTGAAAAAACCTGCGTTGGGACTATAAGTTAAGTGATATAAGAAATTCTGGGTGTCCTCAAATAAAGAAATCGTGGGTATGCCACATGAACAATAACATATTTTTCTAATATATTCCTGCTTTCTGAAATAATGATAATTAATCTCGATTGTATAAATTCATTAGTTTTTGCTTGCTGGAAGTTAGGCAACCGAAATTACCAATTCATTTTTCGATCATTGCAAAACTTTTCTAGAGCGAACCACTTCTGCTAACTGGTTAATTTAACAACTGAGGATGTATGCCTCTAGAGGAATTAATCAAAAAGTTAATTGGTCATTTGAGTTGCCTACCTTCCAGCAAGTAAAAAATAATGTATTTATACAATCCATGGCATATATAAATCTTACTCACAAAAAGTTTGATTGCATTGCTTGTTGAGAGAAACCATAAACTTTTCGTCGGCAAGATTTTTAAAGTGAAAAAGACCGGATGAAGACAGAAACGTTGTCGAAACGTCGTCCTAGTTAAAAGTGTATATAAAATATTTAAATAATAAAAAGGCTGCGCATTTTTTATCCTCTATATCCAATATATCCTTGCAAAAGACTCCAGCCTAATTAAATTATATATTTTTTATTTTTATTTATTTATGCTCAGAATTAGAAAGAAATTTTATGATTTTTAATTAAAGAGGAAAAAAAATTTTTCTTTCTTTTTGCTGGAAATTTATCTATTTTTTGTTTGACTTTATTATAAAGAGAAAATTTTTCAATAATCCTTAACCTACACCACTAAAATGAAAGGTTGTAATTTAAAAATTGAAATATTCATAATAAAACGAATTTTAACTTCAATATCCTTTTCTCAAATATTGACCAGCACTGTTTATTTGTTGAAAATAATTTTAAATAATTTAGTTAATTGATGAAATAAAAATCCAGCCTCTGGGTACCACGTGTATTTGCCCTAAATATACCCCTTGGCAAATGGTTGGTTCGTTTGCCTTTTCCAGAGAGAGAAGAGCGGGGAAGGGGGGGGGGGAAGACTGCTTAATTACACCCTATGATGACCGGTAGGTGCTTGAACATTTTCAGGTGCTAATCTCCATCCCGTTGCGTGTATTCCAGAGGGATTTGAGCGGGTTTAAATGACAGGACCTGGCGCCAAAAGTCTCCTACTTATTGATCGCTCCCTGAAATCGATCCAGAAGAGGACTTGGTTGCTCTTGCACTCTCTCTCTCTACTTTCCTTTTAAATACACATCACAAGCATGACCTTCCAGATAGAATTATCAATTATTTCACCCTTACCATGTTTTCAAATTTATTTTTATTCAAGAGTGGATTATGTTGGGAAGTTGCAGAAGGGAGAACCTGCCAAATGCAGACCCTTAATATTATTGTAAGAAGGTTAACATTAACAAGATTAAAAATAAATTGATATTTTTTATATTTTTAAAGTGATATTACGGTTTTTATTAAAGAAGATATTATTGAATCAAATCAAAAAATTATATTAATAATTAATTAGAAGAAATTCGTTCCTCTTGGTGAACGAGTCAGCTTACTCTCATTCTTTCAAAAGACTAGGTTGTTTTGTTTCTTTCTCTTACAATTTATTCCAGGCAGTATAAATTTTTTTATTTAGATAATCTCCAGAATTTTTTTATTTAAAAAATATTTCCTTCGAACACTGTTAACAACTATATAATATTAATAAAAAGTAGGCTAACATACTTACCGTTTGGAACGGAACAGTAACGTTTTATTTTTTACTTTCTCTAACCTATATATGAAATATAGAGTGAGAAAGTATTGCAATCGGAAAAGAAATCAATGTCGAGATTTCAACGGAAATACACGTTTTGAGCTCCCCTGAGTCTAAAAAAATAAGTTTTGCAAAATGGTCTCTCTGTGTGTATGTCTGTAAACAAGATTTCTCAAAAACGAAAAAATTTCTGACGGACCATCACCCACGGTTGGGAACCACTGCTCTAAAGAATAAGTTTTTGGAAATAATATTGGGGTGAGTTCCCGTTACCTTCCCCAGGATAAGGCGTCACTAATAGTTGGATAGATTTTTGCCATGTAATGGATCTGAACCTGGGTTGCATTCAACTCAACTTAGCTCCTTTATCATTAAAATTCAATAACTCTAAATATTTAAATTTTCTTAGCATTTTTTCCCCTTGCTCCATTTTAATTTCTAATGTTCCGTTTTTGAGTGAAGAGAATTTGGACAATATAATTAAAGATCAAATTAAGTTTTTCACAAAAAACAAATTTGCTCAACGATAATCAGATAGACTTATTATCTCCAGATAAAAATTTTATATTTTTTGAATTAGTTCGGCCCTAAACGAGCCAGTAGTAAAAATCTTTTGGGAAATCGTGACCTATTCGCTCTCAAGATCGATATTTTTCCTCTTTTTCCTTATCATCATTACTTTCTCTTTTTTTTTAAATTATTCCTCCCCTTTGATTTTGATTCCCCTAAAGATTATATTGACCAATCTGAGAGATTTTCATCAAAATTACATTAACTCAGCCTTAGAGCGAGGGAGACACAAATTGAATGTTCTCAATAAATTTTTGATTTATTTCAAATTGAATTTGATTAGGCTTATTGAAGAATCTTTTAATAAATTAAATCATTTAATTAAATTTTATTAAAGCAATTGGCAACATATTAATAGCCTATTATCTTATGAGAACGATTATTTAGAAAATTATTTATTTAGAATAAATTAATCTAAAGATATATTCGTAGTATATTTTATAAATAAGATTATGCTTAACATCTTATTTTGTTTTATGTCTACGATTTATGTATGTAGATATATAGGGAGATCCGAGTTTGTTTACAAGAGGAGATTTAACAATTCCCAACCATCAACATTCATCATTTTTTTTTTTTTTTTTTTTTTGAATTTATATTTATTTTTCTAAATTTCTAGATAATTTCGTTTTAAAAAATAAATTAGAAAGAATGTGTATTTAATACAAATTTATTTATGTACCCTGTGATTTTTTTTTCAATCAAGGAACTAAAAACAATTTCTATTATTTTTTATTGATTGGTACATCATTTAAAATATACGAAAATAAAATTTAATTCACTTTAACTCCTTAAATCGGGGGTTTTAAGTTGGTGGCGCTCTCAAAAGCCCAAAAATTTTACGAGCCCCAAAACGAATTTTTCAATGATATTACAAAAATTTTAGTAATTTCTAGATAAATTTTTTTTTATTATATAATGTAAAATTTAAAATAATTTTTAGGTAAAGTTTTATTATTATTTAAACAAAAATTAACTTATTTTTGTTAAAAGATAAAAAAAAATTTTTTGGAACATTTCGCCGAGTATATATATACTTTTTAGAATTAAATGATTAATTTGAAAGATTCTTTTTTAATTTTGTGAAATCTCGTTTGATATTGATTGGATTGCCATTTTTCAAAAAAAAAAACTAACGTCATAAGAGTATTCAAATTATATGTAATACGTTCAACCAAACACCAGATACCTCTAAATGCATTTGTGATTTTCAATTAGTTAATTTTTGATTTAATTTCAGGTCAATAAAAATAATTATTATCAAAATTGTTATCCTTTTACATGGTTAAAATGAAAAATTTGAGAATCTAAAAACAACTTAAAAAAGTCTACTATGACAATTATGAGCATGGGCGTCCATATAATTTTTTTTTAGATTGAAATTCAAAAAACTTTCAATAAAATAAAATAAAGACAATTTTTTAAATGCCTCCAATTTGTATTTTACTGAGAGTGCCCATGTAAATCATTATTTTTTTATTTAAGTTTACTGAGATCCGGGGACACTCACCCAGCGCAGACATCCTCCCAGCCTACTCCAGAAACATTGATGGCCTTGACATCTTGTTCCATCTCCCAAATCTGCAAGCAAGAAATGAGCCGGTTAAAGAATGCACTTTCTTTGATCTAATAAATGGTGATTAAGTCCGAAATAATACGAAATTTTTTATTAAACGAAATCCATTTGAACAATAATCTGAAATGAGAAACTCCATTTATTCATACATTCACTCCCATTTCTTTCTTTTGAGCTTATAAATATCGTATCGCATATACAACGATCTTTTTAAGGTTCATTCTGAGCAAATTTATGGAATGGGTCGTTCGAACATTAAAACAGAGAACATCTTATATGTATGTGTAATAGAATCCTCACGCTATATCTTTTTATTTATTTACTTTCAATAATACTTTTTTTAATTAAGATTTTAATTTTAATACACTCAAAGTGTAATGGAGTCTTGGTGGAGGGGAGAGAGCAGACCACTGCAGCGTTACCAGAGTTGTACATCATTGACGGACAGTGTTCACAGGGCAGGTGAGCAGCCATAGTGTTTTTATAAAAATCTGGGAACATGGGTGGTTACCAAAGCAACGGCTTTGCCCAGACACGATCTGAGTGATCGGTGGACTGCCATTCCTTCACCCTCCCCGCTCCACATTCTCAATACTAAAGTTTCATTAAATAGAGTATAATAGATATAGAGAATTTTATAAAATTAAGTGTAATATTAGTTTTTAAGAAAAAGAGAGATTCAGAGCAAAATGAAATAATTTTTAAATAGTGGTTTGAGTTCTTTTTTTAGGTTTTAATCAATCAAATCCACACCAAGATAAGCGGCACAAAAGTCAACATTTTTTCTTGAGAAGAGGGTTTTAGTAATAAAGAATATATAGTTATACATACTAAAGTACAAAAATTTAGAAACAAAAAAGGAACGTTTAATAAATATTATAATAACGCTATATTGTACTCTAATTTGATAAAATATTTTTCTGTAGTTTTTAAAAATTAAAATTCTGTTGAGGGGTAGTTTTAGTCCTAAACTCACCGCCAGAGGCAGCTGCTATTCATAACCAGCACAGACTTGCCGGTACTCTTTGAGTGGAAGGGCATTTCGATTTATTAAAACGTTAAGATAGTTTTATAAGGAAGAAAGGCACTATCAACTGCTTTTGCATTGTGCAAGTCTAGCCAGTGAACCAAATGGAAGAAATGTTTATATTAATATATTATCAGAAAAAAATATATAAATAAATGGACACAGTCGGTTAAATACTTGACAGTTGATTTATATATTCATAAATAAATTCCGAGAAAGATTAATGAAAAAGCCCCATTGTCTGCAAGTATGCAATTTGATATTGGAGTCAGGTTCGAAATGGAGACTTGGCAAAGCGATCTCTTGGTGAGACTGAGACCAAGGCCAGGTATCCTTTATCTCTGTCTGCCAAGAAGAAAAGGAAATTGCTGAGATAGGTAATTACACCGGGCCAATGGCCGACCCTGGCAATGTTCTTGAATAGTATTAATCTTAGCACTTAAAATTTCAAGAAAAAACTAAACAACTTATAAGGAACAAAGTATAATGATTTAAAGAAATAAAATGTAATCCCAGGTGTTGGATCTTTTGACGTCACTATTTAAAGCAAACAGCTGAATACATATAAACAAAACAAAAAAAAAAAAAAAGAAAAAATTTTTTAATTGGTCAAAATGTAAATATGATTCGAACAAGAAAAAAATTCTCAAGGCCGACAAAAATACTCGGATTTTGAGAAAATGGCCAAATACTATAAAAGTACATCAGTAACGTAGGTTGGCTGATTATAATGAAAACCTTGCTGTGGAATGGGACATAGGAACTTAGCTTAAATATAAAATTTGAGTTCTTTCTTTGAAATATTTTGTTCACAAACAAATTTGACGGAACCCATTTTTTTTAAACCAAGGACTATTTAAACGTGTATTTCTGTTGAAATCTCGATATTGATTTTTTGCCAACACAATTCTATATATTTCAGATAGAGTTCAGAGAAAGTAAACCAATGGCTCAGGACAAAACTCAATACAGCTAAAAAAATTTAGAGATTATCATATGGAGCAGCGCCTTTTGGTCGCGATTTCATTTGGGATCGTGAAAAATTGGGTAGCAGGGAAAATTATTTAGGCTTGCAATTACAATTTACTTCCGGGGGAAGTCATGTAAATATTTCTTGAATGAAAAGAGATTGAAGGTTGAAAAAGTTTAAGTAGCGCTGATAGAATGAAGGTATGAAGGCTCATGCAATAATATTCACAGTATTTTTTGGAAAGGCAGGTGTGGCAAACTGTCTGTGATGGTCCAAATCTAGCTACGCCTCTGCTGCTAGCTATTTAATATTTATTTACTTCAATTTCATAATTCTCAAAAACTTTCTTCTAGACAAAATCAGAAAAAAAGAACACTGCCTAACTTGGCTCGGGTGACTCATGGTCGCCATCTCATCATATGAGTCCCAAAGAGAATGTAGAGTATCGTGTATTAATATTATCCAGAAACTGCGATAGCAAAGTCTTTTCTCTTTTATAAAATATTGTTCATCTTTATAACATTTGCATAGGGCAAATCCTGAATTTATTGAAAATAAGGATAAAAATATAAAAATCTTTGACTTTTTGTAATATTAAAATTTTGATGGTTTTTAGCTCATGTGGCCCATTTGGTCTGAGGCTACGCTAATGATTTATCATTTATATATTTTCCTTTTTTAAACATATAATCTAAATTGAAATTTCAAAAATATCTCTTTAAAATAATTAAACTAAAAAAAAAGATGTATGATTTAAGATCGTATAATCATTTTATTTAATCAAGATGTTTTCAAGTTGCAAGTCCAATATCCAGGAGAATTTTTGTAGCAAAATTACAGATTAATTTCAGAATTATTCCAGGTAAATCGATTGTGTATGTGTGGTGGTTATTTATTACTCGTTTAGAGAAAGCGCTTATAGAGCTTGAATGAGGATCAGCATCCCGCAGGAACATTCTGGACCCAATTCTATTAAAAAAATCTGAGTAAGCTCGTTAGGACCAAATTAAGGGTTTAATTTTCAATAAATTAAATCCAGTTTTTTTTAATTAAAATAACAAAAAAAAAAAATTTATTTTTGCGTAAATTAAAAGAAATGTGTAAAAAATTTCTTTATTCTACAAATTAAAAAATGAACATAGGTGATCCGCTCTAGAGGAGTTCGAAAAATCTATTTGTGGTTTGGTCATTTTGGTTGTCTACCTTCCAGCAACCATAAATAAACTTTACACCTCATAGTACAAAATGACTGATAGAGTATGGAAGTAATGAGATGTGTACTAGATAGAAGTTGACCGGATTGGAATACATTATATAATGCTGTCTGTCCTTCCCGCTTTTTGTCCAGCGCTATCAAGGAAATGCCAACTTCCTACTTTGTTTGTGCTAGGACGAGCTTTGTGTGTGATGTGTTAGCAACATAAATAATTTAATAAAAATAAATTTTTCCAAATTATTTCGTAAAAAAAAAATATGCATTATTTTTCAATCCTCAGTTTTATAAAATTTGCATAACTTTTAATTTTCAAATTTGCTCTGAGAGTTGAGAAAATATCGATTTCATAAACTTTTGGTAAACGTCAGTCATCTGGAAGCGGCTCTTTATCTGAAACTCAAAACTTCCTTTGTCATTCATAACACTTCAAGAGCCAAGGTTTAATGCTATAAACTGTTCATGATTTAAAAATTAAAAATCAAAAATCTGTAGAAGCCCTTTACTCGTGAAGGATACGCAAAGAGACCACCCCATTTATATTAACACGTGTTTAGATTTTTAAATGAATTGAATTCTTGACACCAATAATAAATATTTGATAAATTATCAAAAAAAGGAAGAAAGTAAAAGTTAAAAATAAATAAAAAATGATCGCTTTATCTTAAGAGATTCTGTCTACCGAATTGGAAAACAAACATGAATAAACATGTGTATATCTTTTATCTCGAAATTTCATTCTTTTATCATTTCAAATTGTAATTTATTTTAATATTATCAAGTTGGTAGAAATGGTAAAAGAACTCAGGGTGTTCACCCGACATTGATCCTGGATAGAAAGAAGTATACAGGGTGCCTCAAAAGAGTAAAAATATAAAGATAATATGAAAACTTCTTCTTTCACTTATTTTGTGGAGTTCGCAGGGAAAGGATGGCATTTAGAGAGCAAAAGAAATGCTAGTCTTAGCTTGGGTAAGTCGTGTTCGTAATCCACGTACTTATAAAATGTGAGTCCCTGAGTGCGATAAGATAATACTTTAAAAAAACATATACATGAAAGTTAATTTGTCCAATTATACTCATTTATAACTAATATGGAGATCAAAACATTTTTGAGTATGTACTAACCTACACAATACCAAAAATACCCCCACTCCCACGCCCCCAAGTTTAAAATTTCTAACAATTTATAAAAAAGAAGAACTACATACATACATAATACAAGAATTTTGAAAATATATATACTTTTTTAAGACGTTCTTTTAAAGTCTTTTTCGACATTTGAGACCATTATTTTTTTATAATTTAATTTTTTAATTGGCAACCATATAATTTAAATAAATTCTATCGCTCTAGACGGGAAATCAACAGTGACCTTGAACTAAGAGGTCTAAGAGACAGGGGCTTTTTGAGATTTTAAGGACTGTAAAAATTGTTTTATAGGTCTCTTCTATAAAATATAGTACTATAATTCTTAATTTAAAGGAATAAGAAAGTAGATTGCAGCAAAAAAGAGAAACCCTTGGATACCAAAAGCCAAAAGGAGACGTTTCGGACAAAATGTATTGATGATCTTCAGTCACTTATTGTCTATTTATGATTAGTCCCCAAGTTGTCATGAGCAGGTGTATATGATGTAATGTATGCTGAAGATGGATCAATAAATTTTGTCCGAAACGTCTCCTTTTGGCTTTTAGCATCCAAGGGCTCCTCTTTTTTTTGCTGCAATCTGCCTTCTTATTCTTTTATCAGTCTCCAACAGCAACTGATTACTAATCAATTCCTAATTTTTTTTTAGAAATATTTGAGAAATAAAAACAATGTAACCTAAAAAATAAATTATTAACAGGGGTGGCGATATTCGATTTTTTCGGAGAGGAGAAAAAATAATTTTTAAAGATTATTATACATTTTTACGTTAAAAATTAAAATGAGTGTTATTATTCAAATTACTTGAATCCCCCCTTCCTCCCTCCGGTTAGTGTTCAAATTCCTAAATAAAAAAGTGTGGTCAAGTGTCCGGTGGTCACGAGCAGAGGAGCACCGATGCACTAGACTGGAGATCGTGGGTTCGATTCCCAGGAACTATATAATCACTTGACACATCTTCAAAAATATACTAATACAAACTGTTAAAAAGTTTTATTTAGAGTTTAAAACACAAATTAAAGTTTCAAAGGGGCTTACCACTTCTGGATTTTTATATACCATCTCTGAAATTACTTACTTAAGTTTTCTTAATTAACAGAAAAAAAACTTATCAAGAGAAAATATTATTGTTTACACTTAAAATTTTAAAAATGTGATAAATGAGAAAAGTAATGCATAACAAGTTGTTTCTTATCCTATAATTGTTTGGCAGCAACTTTTTTTCTTCGAGAGAGCTTCAAGTTATTTTAATATCGACCTCTTCAGTTATGTTCTACTTCTTGCCAACAAACCTCAAACACAGATGTAATTTGTAAATAACCAATATGCCAAGTTCAGGAATAAAAATCGCAATATTATCGATATTATTTAATAATGTTACATTAAACATTAATTTTGAAGAATGGAAAAGAAGAGATATGAACTCCTCTTGACATTTTTTTTTTAATATTAAATTATTTTTTAGTAAATGTCAAAATATATAAATTGATAATTAAACCTTATTCAATTTCATTTGATTGATTTGTAGAGAAGATATAATGGAGGAAGGATCGTTTCTTATATAAATAATAAATTAAAAATATAAATGAGGTTTAAACTGGAAATAACAAGGTTAAGCAATATGAAAGCGAGTTTAGGATTGAAGATTTCTGGCGTGTATTAGGGGGATGGGGGAGAGAGAAAGAATATGGGTAAATGATTGTGAAATTGAAATAAAAGATTTTTTAAATTTCCAAATTCTATGATTATCGTGTTTGATTGGACATAACTCGCGCTTCCTGGACGCGAACCAGGATTTTCCGATTACGCGGCGAACGTGCTACCTTTACATCAATATTTAAGAGTGAAAATATAATTTCATTCTATTAGAAAACCTTATGTTTGAAATGTCATCAGTAGGTATTAGAAAATTTAATCATAAGACAGAAGATGGTTTATTAAGGTGACGAAGGTGAGGCTTTTATTTTGGCGCCTCTGCCCTTCTTTCAATCAGACAAACTAGCCATCGTTTTTTTTTTTTTTACATTGGAAAGAAAGAATCTTTTTTCTATTATAAACATCGAAGTTAGTTTGTATAATCATGGTTTATTGGAAATAATTTAAATTAATAATATAATCTTAAAAATTAACGATTGTTTTGTAAATTAAAAATTTTACTAAAAGGTCATTAATATTTTTAATTTATATTCTTGCTTTTGTCTCTATTATGTGACTCCCATGCCTGCGAACTGTATCATGGATGAAAACATCATTGTCGCACCTATATATACTATCCCTCTCAAAAGTAAATTGACAACCTGTATCTTTTGTTTCCTTTTAATGGAATTAGAAGACCTATATGAAACCCGAAAGTAATAAATTTAATAATTGCTAAACCATTATGAAATTTTATAATTTTGAATTTCATATAGCTCTCCATCAATTAAGACCAAACAAATGATACAGATTGTCCATTTACTTTTGAAGGGGATAGTATATATATATATATATACATTGTTATATGTATTTAATATTAATTCTGATCATGTTTAGATATAGAAACGACTATTTAAATGAACTGAAGATGTACCAGCAAATTTTGTTCGAAACGTCTCAATTTTTATTGGGCATCCAGAGGCGGCCTAATTGCTGGTCCCGCCTTCTCATATTAATCTTAAGAATATATCCAAAACATTTTTTAAAAGACTAACAATTCAGAAATGAATTTTATATATTTTTATTTATTATTACTGGGAGAGGCGGAGTTCGGGTGAGAGAAGAGAGGGTTCGGACATAAGGAAAAAAAAATCAAAACAGAGAAAACCAGGCGGTTTAATAAAAAAAAAAAAAAGTTAAACAAAAAAAATTTTGGTCGACCAAAGTTTTTATTTATTTTCTTATTATATCATTATAAAATTCATTATTTCTTCTAAAATCTCATTATTTCTTCTTAATTACTATAAATAATTTATTTTAACATTTGCGCGGTAGTTAAAACTTCCTTATTTTATATATTCTTATCATCGCTCTTTAAAACTTAAAAGAAAATAAAGGGAATCGAATAGTTCAACCAAGTACCCTGACCTCTTAATCTTTATCTGGATTATTCTTTAAAGAAAAGTTTGAATTAAAAATAAAAAGAAGGTAGGTGAATGACTGGAAAATTTTCAAGTTATTTCACTTAGGATTATTAATTTCAATAAAATAATATATTAGTGAATATCTTCGGATTATATCCCATGAGTGAATAAAATAAAGATTATTTAGAAAATCAATTTGGACGTGACTTAAAGCAAGTAACAATGAGAAGAGGAAGAAGATAACTAATGCCGTTGCTTTGTTTTTGTTTGTGCCGAGAGGTAAGTGCATTCTCTTATTCCCAGATGAAGACCTTTGGAAAGCAAGAATCAGGATCTTACTTTCACCTCAAAAGGTCTTAAAATTGAATTTTATATTCTATTTAATATTACTTCAGTGTTAACCATATGGAGACAAAATGGATGAGGAGGGCGGGCAGTTCACATATTAAATTAGAGTATAGAAGAGAGGACTTTTACCTAATTAAAGGGAATTTTTGCCAGTTTATGTATTCTTATGACACAATCAGTAGAGCAGAAATACTTATATATTCAATATATTAATAGACAAAATTTTACAAAATTTCTTATTTGGATTTAAAACGTACAAATGCTTTTTTGTTTTTGCAACCAGCTTTCGGTCTACTGCCATAGTGATCCGTTAATCAATGATCTAAAGCTTTTTTTAATGTACTTGTACAATCGAAACATTCATTATTTATTAGCAAGTGTACCAGACGAGCGAATAATCGCAGAAAAATTCCAAGTCTTGGATTTCTTATCCAACCTTGAATTACAACATGGTTAATTATTATTTAATATATTTTGCTTTTTTATTAAATCTAAATTAACATAAAATATTCAAAGGATAAAAAATAAACTGGTATTTCACATTCTTGGCTCGGGGTTTTTTTTCTGAAGAAGACCTTACAGCTCTGCTTTGCATTTGAGTAAAAGTGAAAATTTGTATATGCCTAGAATTTATTTTTAATCAAAGAGTAGATGAATCGAAGGAGTATACGCCAAAAGTAATGAAATTTTTTAAAACTAAACAAAATTAGTATTTGTTTTCCAGGAACATAGCTAACACCCTCCTCCTGAAATCTCCAAGTATAAACACAATAGGCAACACACAGCAACAAAATAATAGACTATTTTTTGCTTTTGGACTTAACCCTTTTTTATTCTAATTTTTAACAGAATTTGCATAACTCCGAACCTAACGACCGCGTCATATGGGGGGAGGAGGTTACATCTATAAATTGATATAATATCATTAATGAAATTTAATAGAGAAATAGCTATATTATCTACCGAAAGGTATATGCTGAACTTGGCAGATCCATCCGGACCACGATTGGTTCTTCAATAAAGTTATAGCGCCTTTTGATGTACCTATACATGTCATTGGTCTTTTAGGCATTATAAGTACACTAAAATAAGTTATTATAAGAAATAATGTTAATCGTAAAATGTCATAGCGTCATTTTCCTGTTTTATGAAAGTACATTTATTAAATATAAACAATTACAGTACAGGATTAACTGTACTCTGGAATCTGACCTTATGTTGGATAAAGGAATGTTTTGTTTGTCATTTATATATTCTAAGTATGAAGACTATATTTGTTTTGCATAAATATCTCTTAATTATTTATTATTTTGGTAAAAGAAAAAGATTAATGAAAATAATATTGTTTATATGGTATATATTATAAGTATATAAAGAAATGGGGAAAACGAAACTTCCATAAAGAAGATAGTTGAAATTCAGGAGAAACTATTTTCTCCTAGATTTTAGGATGGCCATGATTAACATATAATGAACGATAACCTTTAATTACTGAGAAAAAAATAATTAAACGCTTTAAGATATGAAATCTGCGAAAGTTTTTTTCTTTATAAAAAGAAAGTTTTTTTAAGGTTTCAACATGTGATTAGAACATTAACTCAGTCCAAATTAGAGATTGGACGAAATAAATATTCCCCATTCTGTGAGGGAAAATTTTTAAAAACTTGCCCCTCTTGTCTTTAAAAAAAAACAAACAATTTTGTTAATCTAGGGTGAATGAACCATAAATTAGTCAAATTAAACCAGCCAAATTAAATCAACCTATCCGTCTAATGTACAAAAGAAAATCTTACAATCAAGCTTTCTCTGCTTGTTTAAAAAAAAAATTTACCATACATTTCCACAAAAACATGAAAAATTTAATATTTAGAATATGTAATATTAAAATTTTGTTTCATATAAATTTTTTTTATTTGCTGGAAAATAGACAACCCAAATTACCAACTCACTAATGGATTTTTCGTTTCAGATCTCCTCTAGGGCGGACCACGTCAGGTTCGGTGGGTTCGGGGGTTAACAACCGCGCATGCGTGGTACGTCTTCGAGGAGCTTTGGAGCGAAAAATTGGTTAATTAGTGAATTAGTCATTTGGATTGTCTACCTTCCACTAAACAAAAACGAACGAATTTATGAATGGTAGGTGAAAATATTTTATATATCTCCTTAAAATTATTTTAAAAAAAATATTTTAATTACTCTAACTTAAATATAAAACGCCAGCAAAAGAATGTGTCAAAAACTAATTGAAAATACTGTGTTTGTTTTTTTTTTTTTTGGTAAGAAAAATAAATTTGATATTTGATGCTACATATAAAAATTTCAAGGTTAGAAAAAAAATTTAATTTTTTATAAGATGAAATTAAATAGGGAAACTTAATCAAATATACTCTTTCCATTTGAAAGCCGAATGAACACGGAAAAGAAAAGTGATTTAGCATTTCATGTGCATATTGACTTATCCTGTTGATCATTTTTTTTTTATGAATTAGTAAGATTATTTTAAAACATTTTATACTTTAAAAATTTCTTTTTTTTATTGTAAAATTTTGAAAGTCAATTAACTTTTAGTATCAAAAGTATTTAAGGTCGTGCTTCCTTGTCTCATTGTCTAGACAAGAATGAACTAAAATTAAAGAAAGATATTCGCGAAAAAAAATTTAAAAAAAAATCAATAGCAAAACATGGCGTTAGTTTTATAAAAACATCTTTAAGAAGACATTTCGACGTTAGTTAATGTTTTACTCAACTTACTGTTTTTTTCATAAATTAATTAAATAAACAAAATTCATGACAGGAAATTCCGTGGCCCGCCAAGCATAATATACAATTTTATAAAATGATATGATTAGAAAATAAAAAAAAGTGTAGAAGCCTTTTTTTTGAGAAAGTGATTTATTTCGTCCTTTTGACTACAATGTTTAGGCAACTTCTAAGAGATGTGAAGAAGGCACAATCAGTTGCCAAAACGTATTTTTTAAGATAACGTTTGGCACACTTTTTAAGATGAGATAAAATCACATTTTCACATAATGGGAAATATTTGTTTTCAATTCACTGGACCGTATAGGTTCCTCTTTTATTTATCCGAGGTGATTTCGTGTCCTTAAGCTCGGACTCCTGAGTTGCTATATTTCATATCTATAACTCCTCCTCCTGTATATTTATTTAAAGTTAACTTAATTTCCAACAAGGACATTTCATCCAAGCTAAAGATTCCTAAATGTGAAGTGAAGGGACCTTCTAGGCGCCTCATTAAGAGGAAATTCTTCTTAACGTCTGTCTATCTCAGTAACTTAATTTATATGCACGTTCTAATAAATTAATTCACCTAGAAAGAAAAAAATAATATATCTTACTTGTATTTTGAATGTATGTTTATTACTTGTAGCGGACCAGACGTGATTCTCATGCCCTCCCAAAAATCTCAGATCGTTTTGGCCTTTTTATGTCTTAGTAATGTTCAATAATAATAAAATGAAATGGCGCGATTAATAGCAATTCAAAAATTTTAGTATGTGAAGAGAAAATAAAGTGTTTGATTTCAATAATATTTTTTGACATTTCTGTCATGAACGTCTCATATTTTATTTAAACAAATAAGTGTGAAAATCTGGGTTTATGTCTATCAAAAATATTTTCGTATATGCTATAATAATGTAAAATTTTTTAAGAATGTCATTTCTAAAAGATAATGTCCCAATATATTCTACACTCACATAGATAGCGATCACGGATTTCCCTAACTATGGCTGGTTTCTTCCCTCTCCTCTATCCAAATCTCTTGTCCTAGGTAGTCAGACTAGGCGGCGGGCCGGCTTATATTTTTTCCCAACCTCAAAACGCGGGCTTCATAAAGGGAGAAACCCCAGTTCTATACCATAATTTTTTATTAACCTTTTTGCTATCCTTATGTTTTTATTATTATTATTATTATTATTATTTTTATAATTATAATTTTGTTTTTTAAAATAAATTTCTCATTAAGAGAAATAAATGCTGAAAAAATTATTTCTGTAGCCTAAAATGGTAGATGGGTAAAAATATTTATTCTCATTTAGGGCAATTCTAAATGATTTGATTGAAATGCCTTACGTATTAAAGATCAGTGGTTCGCTTCACGTCCTGAGGGCTAAAAATTTATTTATATTATATTGGCTATCAATTAATATAAATAAATAAGTATAAAGTCTAAATGGTAAAAAAGACAAAAAAAAATATGCTCAGTTGTTAATTTCTAGGGAGATTTAATAACTAATAATATAGAAGCTCTGGGTCACTTAATCGACAAATTCATTAATGGGTTGCCTACGTTCCAACAAACAAGCATTAAAAAAAATGAATTTTTTGATCTCTATATATTTCGTCTAATAACTGATGCATGAACATCTACAGTATACTGATAATCAAGCTAATAATTATTAATTGAGAAATGGCCAAAAAAAAAACAATTTCCTTTCTGTAATTCCATTATAATTAAGATATGGTAATAATATAGCTAAAATATAATTAGAATGGGAAGAACCAGAAAAAAATAGATAATACATCTCGCTTCCCTCTCCGCCCTCTTCCCAAACCATTTTTCACTGTTTGTCCATGGCCTTGCGTCAAAGATCTGTTTAACAAATATGGCAATGAAAAAAATGTTTTACATATCACCATCATATGGACCTTCAAATTATCAATATTTTTTGCTTAATTTTAATAATTTAATCAGAATTTGAAAAAAAAATAAAAATAAAAATAAAAACAACAAAAAATAAAAGACGAAATATTATATAAACAAATGAATGGAATTTAAAAAATTATTATTAATTTCTTGGGATTTTTTGCTCCGGTATAATTATATTATAGAAAGATTTAGAAAAAGAGATCGACTTAAAGAATTATTAATTCTTCTCAATAGAATAAAATATTCAAATTTTATATTTCACGAAATTTGTAGGGCGTCTAACATGCAAAAACCAGCTGATACTGAAAGTAATGACAAATCCAACAATAAAAAGAAAAATAATGAAACTTGCAGGATCAGAAAAAGTTAGAAAAAAAGCCCGGGTGACTCCAATTCACGTGCTCCCTGATATCGAAATAGAATTTCACATGAATTCAGAATCACCATTTCACTATCTCGGATAGTTATTATGATAATCGTATGATTAATATATCCTTAAAAATTGTCTGAAGATATGATATATGATAATAAGTTCATGCAGATTACAATCACAATCATCATCTCGATTACGATCTCACTGAAAAAATGGTTTATTATCATCAGTAATTTTTGTTTTGACACTTTCAGTAGGACCGATGTGGTGAAAGAAATTTGAGTCCACTGATGAAGGAGTACGTTTAATAACATCTTCAAATACATTACTGTTGATCATTTTTACTTTCTCTTACATATATATATAGTGAGAAAGTATTGCGAAAAAAGTCGAAGTCGAGATTTAAGGGAAATACACGTTTTGAGGACCTTGCGTCTAAAAAACTGGCAACATGCTAAATGACGTGTCTATGTGACTAAGGTTTCTCAAAAACGAGAAAAAAATTCGAGGTTAAAATTTTATATTTAAGCTAGGTACCCTCGTCACTTGCACCTCGAAGCTTTTCAATAAAATCGGCCAACGGTTACTAGTACTTTACTGATGTATTTTTTTTTTTTTTTTTTTTTCAAAATTCTCTCTAACGATTATGACTAAAATTCATAAAATAATTATTTATTAAATGAATTTTGAAGTTATGAGTTTTATTTGCAATTTTTTAATTTGGAATTGCGATTTGACCCAACACTCCTCTCAACGTATATATTTTTAAGGAATTTTATTTAAAATTAGATTAAAATACTACTATGGAAAAAAAAACGTGAAGCTGTATTGAACAAATCTCGAATGGTTGAGATAGATATTAATCAAGAGGAGAAGATAGTTTAGGGAGGAAAAAATGGAAACAAAGCAAGAGAAGAGGGTTCACCATGAGGCATAGGAAGGGAGAATGCAGCAGGCGATGGAGGGATGGATGGTAACGACCGAGTGCTCGTGCACCAAGTGAAGGCAAGCGAGTGCGCGAGCACTCAGAGTACAGCCGTTCGTTCGGTCGACGTCGACGTCACCCACTTGGCGTAACGTTCATAGTAAAAGGCTTCTAAGAATCTCCGCTCTCTCACAGGTCATCGTAACGAGAGAGGGAGAGAGAGAGCATTCAGCTCACCTGGCTCACCTGGGAGACGTTTTTTTTTTCTCTCTCTAATTAAAAATATTCTATATGTTTATTGCGGATTGAATCCCAACATAGATCTGAGATGCTATTTTTGTTGCTCACAATAAATATCAGTAGCACGATCAGGGTCATAGGCATAAATTAAAATGTGTGACTTGATCAAAGAATTACGATGATTCATAAATAAATATAATGGACGAAGAGGGCATTATACACTAAGGTGAAAAAATACACAAGATGAAAAAATAAAGAAAGAACAATTAATTAATTAAAATTGAGGACATACAAAATAAAACTAGTTGTATACCGAAACATTTTTTCTGTCAGGTCAGAAAATAAATATGGCGGAATTTATATACCTAAATGATAAATACTCAAAATAAAAAAAAGGATAAACAAATACAGGATTAACGAAAAGAATTAGATATCAGCAATTTACAGTTAAATTCTTTCAAGTTTTTCTATTTCCTTTTTTTAAAATGTTTTTGTTTGTTATGTTAAAACGATGTCATGATAGGTTTTTTAAAATTTTCCTTATAAAATTATATGTTATTTACAGATTGTTTTAACATTAAAAATCGAAAAATGTTCTATTTTATGATGTCAAAAAAGCAAAATAGGATTTTATCGCAAAAAGTGTGTTACCTTAAGTTTATACAAGTAATTAACAGGATACCATTTTATAAATTAAGGTAGAGAGGATGGCAAAACAAAGAAGCAAATTTATTTTTAGGAGTGTCCTGGTTATTGCCACCCCCACTTCTCCTTCTTTCGTACTATCGACTATCCCCTTTTGATTTTGATTTTGATTTTTCTCCCTTTAATTGCATATTTATTTTTTTTCTGTTTTTATGATAAAAATATGAAATTTCTTCTAAAATATTAAACTATAAAAGTTGGGATTTGAAATCTCATCCCGTCGAAATATAAAATACAAATTTGGGTTAAATATTCCCTACTATAAAGAATATGCCATTTTACAGCATCTGGTTATTAATATAAATTTTTTAAAAATTGTATATTTGAAAAAGAGCCTATTTGTAACAAATTAATATAGCTATATAGTATTTTCTGCATATATACTTATAGTTGAAAAAAATCTCATCAGTCAGTTCGATTTATGAAAAAAAAACTCAATATTAACTAATGCCTTCTAAATCAGATAAAGGCTAATAGATTAAAAAGTTTTTTCAAACAAAATTTGTTGCCACCACGTGTGGTTTCCTGAATAATACAAGTATAGTAATATTATATTATTTCAATTAAAATTTATCAATTATCAGTAATATATTCTGTTGATGTTAATATAATCAACATATGTGCATTAAAAATAAATACAATTTAGAGATAAGAGTTAGAGTATAATGAAGAATTGCACATAAAATTTCTGTATGATAAGAGCAGCTCCATTGACAAATATATTTCCTCCAAATTTATCCGTTCGAATCAATAATCTAGCCTAGATTTTTATAAATAATATATACAAATTGAGAAATAGTCCATGTGCAGCCCCAAGAAAATTTCGCTTTCCAGGAAGAGACCATGTGTGTTATTGGTATCAAAACAAAGTGGACAAACGCTATCTTTTGTTTTGAGGGATAATTAGGAAGTGTACATGAAAAACAAAATCATCAAATTTAATACCTATTATGAAATTTATTAATAATTAATAGAAAAATTCCTAATGAATATACAGAAATAGTGAAGATAAAAATTATATTAGTATTATTTGATTAGATTCTTTGAAAATAGTAACCAAAAAGTTAAAACCTTCCCCAGGACTTGTGATTTTCCATGAGCCTAATATAGTATAAATAAAATTTTCTAAGGGATTGAATCCCATTTGATTATACACTCTCTTCTGAATTTAAGCCTCAGGATGGGAAAAGATGAGACACATGTTTGTTGATTAGTCCAAATTGATTCTGATTTGGTTTATTTATTCTTTTTTTTTTTTTTATCTCACCCATCAAATAAATATATATATTATAAAATATAAAAGTATCTAATTTACAAATAAAGTATTTTTGATTTCTTTAAATATAATAACGTGGGATCTCGATTAGTCGAATATCAAGTGAATGAGAGTTCAGACAAGAAAAATTTAGATGATTTTCTCAGTTTGAGAGGTAAAATTGAAATTAGGATCTTAAAAGTTCAACCCTGTTTCGCCATTATAGATCGTAAACAAAGAGAGATTGAAAAAGGTTTCATATACTCTATTTAATATAACTTCGGTATTGAGAGTGGAGATGAGGAGTGATAGAAGTTCGCCGACCATTCTGAGCAGGCGTCCTGAGCAAAGCCCTTGTTATGGTAGCCCCTACGTTGTCAGATTTTCAGAAAAATGCTCAGGCCCACCCCCCCCCCCCCCCCCCCCCCCCCCCCACACACCAACACCAACCACAACAACAAAAA
>JAAAKE020087244.1:0-43805 GCA_010014785.2 Anisolabis maritima | reverse complement strand
GTAAACGACGCATTAGCCATCCCGACATTCGCCTTAAGCTGTTAAGGAAAACCTGGCCAAAACCTTAACAAGGATGGAAATAGAAAAAAAACAAAATAGAGGATTTTTTTAGCCAAGAGAGCAGCATTCTACGGATCAAAAAGAAGGAATCCCTTGGAGAGAATATTTTCTCAATAATCAAACAGAATATGTATAAGCAATGGTCCAGAAACGAACTCCAAGGTTCCTCCATTCCATCAAACTTGCTCCATTTTTCCAGGGTTCTACAAGCGCGCTAGATTAAATAAATCTCAGATAACCTATTCAATAGAATCAGAATTGGCCATACACTCTGTAATGCTCATCTCGATAGATTTTCAATAGTACCTTCACCACTGTGGCTGTTTCGTCGCCCTTGTAACTCCTGAATTCCTCATATTCAAATGTCCTCTCTTCCAAACATAAAGATCTCCATTCCTTAAAGTAATAAAATCTTCAGAGACCTTCCGATTTTCTATCAATTCATAAACCAACGAACCAACTATAGAAGTTCTCCATAAATTCATCATCTCTGCTAATATTAAAATATAATTAACCGGCCCACATCCTACAGAAAGAAAGAAGTGTTGTACACAAGTGTTTTTGTTATTTATATTATTCATTTATTATATTGAACGAGTTTTTTTTTTTTTTTTTTTTTTACTATTTTATTTTTATTAATGTTTCTATATATTTACATGTAAATTTAATTCCTATGGAAAGTCTAAAGTTCGCATCCTGGATTGTTTTTTCTCTTAAATTCTGCATATTTAAATGATCGATTTATTTATACAAGATCTATTTTTAAAGGCTAAATTTATATTTGTCATCGCTTTTTGCACATTTTAACAATATGTCATTGGATTCACGAAAAAAATGACAGTTTTTGTGAAAATATGTAACGGGATCATGGAGGGAGTTAAAGAAGATGACAAGATAATAAATTCCCCGCCACTACTTCGAATCATTGTTTTTTTCTTTTTTTCTAGTAAAGAAAAAAATTTGATTGTCAATTTTCTTTCTTTTTTTTTTTTCACTTTCTTTTTACGTTCTAGTACTAGGGGCTTGGAGGAGCAGTTAGCCGAGAGGATTAAGCAATTAATTTTTTTTGTCCTTCAAATTCAAATCCACTTTCTGCCAAATATGTATCCAAATTTATTTCAGTTGGAACCCTTCCCAAAATAATAATAATTTTATTTTTTTCTAAAGTCTCTTCGGCATTTGAGGCCATATAGACTATTAAACGATATATGTATATTTTAGTTAGGATATAATATAATATATAATATAATTATGCAGGCATATTTACTTATATCAATTGGATACCAAATGATATAAATAAATTTTCATCGGACTGCCTGGGATCCAAACACACACCCAGTTATCACTAATGTGAAAATCTTTAACATCTCGGCCATGGGTCAGGACAATAATTCTATTTGTTTATAAAAGAAGTTCGTTGTCTACTCTCAATTATAAGCTTGTTAACAGAAAGTAAAAAAAAAAGTCTTCTTTTATAGACAAATATATTTAGAGGACCTTAAAATGATCAAGGTAAAATAGACTTCTGTTTGCTCCGAAACATTTATTATTCCTTTGTCAGTAGTTTTGAGCACTATGCGTCATCAGGACAAAGGAGTAAAAAATAGTTTAAAAAAAGATGAAAATTTTTTTACTACCCTATAGATGGATGAGGAATATTCTCCAAAACTATCCACACTCCCATTCCCGGCTGAACCTATCCTAGACAAATATATATTTAATAATTTATTAAATCATAAGGAATATTAATAAATATCTTGAAAGTAAAATATAATTATATAAAATATAGCATAATCACACGCCAATCGGCTTTGTGAGTTAGAAACGCCGATTTAAAACACGTAAATTTTTTGCCTAATTTTAATTAAATATTCAGATAAATATTTAAATTAAAATTTTTATTATTATTCAAATATTGAAATAAAATTAGCAGGAGCGAGGATAGAATAACAAAAAATATAATAATATCATTGTGCAAATTGTATCAAATTTGCTCATTTTAACAATAATTTTTTTAAATCTTTTCATGAGGTCTTTGGCGTTGATTAAAATGGTTTGGGGTTAAACTGTGTTTAAATAATCCTATATACAGCACTTTTTATAAACACTGCTGAAAATACATGTATTATTAATCTTAATAAATATGTTTCGTTATATTCAGTGAATACAGAATGCAATCTATTTATCAGAATTAATTATTAGAAATCGGTATTTATAATCAAGAATGTATTCTGTAATTTTTAACGAACATTATTCCATATTATTTGATATGAATGCGGATGTGATAGCAGTTTTCTGCTAACTTAGTAAAAGTGAGACATGGATTCAATGAAAATTTTTTACCTCGTTACATTGTTTAAATGAAAGTCCAAATTGAGCCTTTTTTTAACATCAATGAACATTTTCAAATGGCATATAGAAAACAAATTGAGAACTTCGATGAATTTCAAGAAATTCCAAGCATGAAGAGGCGTGGCCAAGTACAAGCCAAAAATGACCTACATCGATTGATATAATATTCTCAAAAATTATGAATATGTAGAAAGTCTCAATAAAGAGTCAAGCAGCTAGAATATATTGCATTGGGTCTTTATCGAAACTTACTGCACTACTTTTTTAACTAGCTAAATATATACTTCCTTTTAAAAAAAGTATAAAAGTTTTTTCTAAGATGGGTTTCAGGTGCAAATTATCTAATTTACGTATCCATATTCCCCCAAATATTTTCATTTGATGCGAACTACTAAGGTGGCTGTGTAGTTAACAATGGAGGAAGGGGCAGGCAGCCAGTATTAAAACTCTCAAGTTTGAGAAGTTTTGGCTTTAATTTAATAATGCCATTACCAGTCCATTTAGAGCTGCAAGCATTGTTGCATTGGATATTACAATAAAATATTTATAAAATACATTTACAAGAAAATTACATACAGTATGAACTCAGCACCAACCATTCTAAGAGCCCATTGATTTATTTTTTGTCTAAGAATATTAAAATAATAATACATTTCATTATAAAAAAAATTTTTCCACTCGATTAAATATCAGCACTGTATACAAGCTTATAGGCATTAACTGGCATTTATATACAAGTCTTCTTGGTATATTAAACACACAAAAACGACAACCCTAAATGCTTTTTTATTGTATGTAATTGTCCTTGTATATATAAAAATATAAATATTTCTATCTAAAGTTGCTTGCAGGTCTAAATGAACTGATGATGCATTATTAAATTAAAGCCTAAACGTCTCAAACTTGAGTGTTTTAATATCGTAGAGGCCTCTTACCTGGCTGCCTGCCCCTTCCTCCATTATTCCTCTTCTCTATTTTTTGCTTTAATTTTCAGAAGATTATTTTTAGGAATACTTCATTTTTTTGTTTAGTTTATTTCTGAAAAGAATTATACTTTGACCCTTTTTGTAGAAATAGTCGTTTTGTCACAATAAACTTTTAACAAATTCTTACTTTAGAGACCCCGGAGCAGGTACATTATGTTTATATTTTAAACACTCACCACGAGTTTAAGGCCGGGCTAATATTGAGACGCGTATGACGCGTGCAAGGCTCATTTGTAAACAACGGATTAATAGAACAGCGCAAATCGCTAAACTCGTTACACTGAGCAGCTCAATAGGCTATTAAAGAACGCGTCGCATCACATGCGTCATACGAGCCTCATTGTGCGTCCAACCTTAAAGCACTTCCCTGAATACCATCCCAGAGCATAAATAAAATTTCTTTATACAATATATTGTTGAACAACTTTGAAATTATTGCTACTTAATTAGAATATATACATCTACTAATTTTTTGCAATATCCAAGATCTACCAGAATGAAACTCGATGATTAATTACCCCGAATATTAAAATTAATTTATTAAGTAAAAATAGTATACTTTTAGTATATCAATTAAATTTAGAATATTATTCTTTAAAAATTTTTTTGGAAATGTATTTTTATTATTCTTAATATTTATTTTGATAATTACTAACCTTTGGAGCTGTGGTTATTTATTTATCTAGGCGGAGTTTTGCCTGGAATGGATCGGCCTGAGGTTGGAGGGCGTTTGTTTTAAGCCCAACAGACTAATGTTTATTGGTCATTTGGTTTAGCATAGAGTTAGAGCCACCGGGTCATCGGGTAGCCCGAGGGGATGTTGTTCGGGGGTACTTCCTGCTGAAACCCTCCTGTCTCGGGCTTTATTTTAGTAGTGTTAAATGTAGTTGAATGCAGGCAACTATAAAAGAGTCAAAAGAGTTGACATCCTTTTCTGTTAGCAATTTATTAACAAGTGTTTTCCTTTACCGATATGTAATTTTTTATTTATTGCTTAGAGAGGAAATGAGACATACAATAGTCCCCCGAATTCTCTAGGAAATAAAACGTTAATAAAAAAAATTATATTTATATAATGTCTCTTAAATTAAATTTCAATTGTTTTAATTCTTTCAGATGAATATGGTTTTATAATATTTTCCCTTTGAAAATTATTAATATCAGTAATGAAATTTATTGAATGGAAAAATGAATGTAAATTTTTAATGAAGCCTGAAAGGCCGGAAATAAAAAAGCTTTTAAAAATGTTGTGAATTATTAAATATAGTTATAACTATGTATTAAGAAAGCTTATGCCAAGAAAAATATCAATTTATTCAATAGGGTGTTAAATAAAAATTAATTTTATTTTTCCTCACTATTATAAGTAGATATAATAATAATAAGAGGAAAGTATTATGATCATAAAAAATTTAACCCTCCAATCTTTAAAAATATTTTTACGTTTCAAGACAAAAGAACCAAAAAATCTTAATGTGGGTGTCCTGTGTGTTTGTGTGTATGTATGTAGCTTTTATTTTTATTATCTCATCTGAAAAGGATGCTTAGGCTTCAGGAGTAGCTAAGAAGATATTGAAATTTAAAACGGATCAGTCCACAAGGGGCGGTAAAAAGGCCCTATAATATGAGTGTTACTTTCCTCTTTTCTGATTTATGCTATTAATATAGTATTTCAATCATCATAGCATTATCAACGCCTTTTTCCCCACCTATAATTGCTGCAACATATGTGATTTATAAATCTAAAGTATATATATAATAAACATAGTCCTCTTCATTATCTTATTTGGTCCTTTTTGATGGCGAGGTAGGCACCAAATTCAACGAAACGAATAGAAAAAGAATTTTCTTTTTTTCCAGAGACTTTAGGCATTTAGTTACATTTTCGGCTTATAACTTCTCCGTTCCATTTTTCTTAGATATATAAAAAATAAATCTTTTTTTTTTTATAAAAAAGATATAATCTTCAATAAATTTTTTCTTGTGAAAATATATATAATACCTTATTCATTTTTGGAGCCGATAAATGGGTTCCCTACTTTTATTTAAATTTAGTGCTATGAAAAGTCTTGTTCTCTGAATGATGTAATTAATCTTTCATAAAACTGCTTTAGAGAGAGATTTGCTTTTATCAATTATTCTTTTTTTGTCATATCAAAATAATGTCGTTTTTGCCTATCTCAGATACTTGAAAGTGAGATTAGCGAGTAATTCACAGACAAATGTATTTTTAAGGCCTTTTTTTTATCTCAATCCAAATATTCTTGGGTTTTTTATTCAATTGTCTTACTATTAAAAACATATCATTATGTATCGTAAGAGCAAGGAAGGGGGGGGGGGAGATGTGAAAGAGCTTGAACCTACCCCCATTTTCTAATTATCTAATTAAAACATAAAGATTAACTTGAAATTAATTACTAAGTGCCTGATCGTATTAATAGAGATTTTATAACTAATACGCTTTTGCTTTCTTCCTCAGAACATCTTGGAATTTTAGCATTTTTGTTTTTCACCATAATAATTGTCTTGATACTCCAGTATAAAACTTAATTTATCATGGTTTAGAGCGTGGGTGCTAGGTTGTCCGGGTGGACAACGAGCGCAAGTTCGCTCATATAATTATGGTATCCTAACAAAGATCCTAACACTTTAAAACCTCTAAAAAAAATAATAGTTCATTTATTAAATAAAAATTCACTGTCTAGCTCACGTACCAAAGGTCAGTGGTTGATCAAAATTCATTTAAATTATATTGGCTTTCGATTAATTTAAATAAATGAGGACGGAGTCTAAATAGCCTCAGATACTGAAAAGAACAAATAAACTATTTTATTATTTCAACAAACTAATTATTTTATAATGCTATTTTATTTAATATTGTATATTTTTAATGATTCATTGTTTTTTAAATAAGGAGTGCTGAATTGGTTTTAGTCACAACCGAAAATAAAGTAAGAACAAACCAACAAATTGTTATTAAATAAATAAATACCCTCAACTCGTGGCCTAGAGGTAGGAGATAGTGACATCGTCAATCTGGGATCAGCAACCCGATCAAAATTTAATTAAGCCATTTGGATACAATTTGGCCCAAATAAATAAGCCTGGATGATACATATAAAATTATTAATTTTATTTACTATTCTCCAAAATAATTTGTTAGGGATAGTAAAATTAAAAATATAAAATTTGTTTTTTAAATAAAAAAGTAAAAAAATGATAATTCTATGCTCTGGTTTGAATCCCATAGATTCTATGGGATTCAAACCAGGGGCCCAATACCGAATTCCGATCATCTTTCCAAAGAAAATTATTTATTCTTTTTAAAGCAAATCGAGAAAAAAACGTCATTCTTTATTGAATCCCATAACATGGTTCATCTTTGCGTCTGCAACAGTTATTAAAATTTTTCATTGTGCATGCTTCTAAAACGCTTGGCCACTCCTGGTTTATAGAATAGAAAAGGATGATTTATATTCCTAAAATGTAATATCAATGTTATCAATAATAACAATTTTTTGTAATATTTATAATTGAGAATTTTTTTACTATTTACTTCATAAATAAAAAATATTTATATAAAGACGTTGAAATGAAATGTGATTTTATTCACAGTAAGTGAACACATATTTATTTATTTATTTTTTTGTCTTTTAGGTACTTATATTATATAACATTATACGATAACCTTTATTATCGTCCATATTTATTTAAACCAATTGGTAGCCAATCTGATTTAAATAGATTTTATCTCTTAGGGCGGCAAGATCCCATCCTCTGATCTAAGGGTCAGAGGCATCTATTATTAGTAACATGGAGAGATTAAAATAAATGCTAACGATTGATTCTGACGAAATTCTGATAATAATTACCATTTTATCTCTAATCGGATCAGAATTTGGAAATTTTGTCCGATAATAATTATCTTTAAATGATGAAAGAAAATTGTTTTTGTATGTCACTTTTTACTTTTTTTAATTATCAGTCATTTTCAGCCGTCTGGAATAGCAATCAATTGGAAAATTTCAATGGCTATCGGAGATCAGCATTTATTTAGGAAAAAATAATTAATTTACCTAAATAAATAAAAAAAAAAAAAAAAAAAAGCAAATATAGTAATAATGTAGCGATTCATTTATAAGGCAAATAGTATGTTGCTTTTTCAATAATAGATAGCCAGTGATTAATCGGTTCAGCAAACCGATTAGTTGGCCAAAAATAAATTGCTAATAGACAGATAACATAGCGTATTAAGGACAGAAAAGGATAAAGGAGAGCTGGTGGTTGGGAAAAATTTCAAACAAATTTTTATAATAGAAAAATATGACTGAGTAGTGACCTTTTGAATTATAAGAAAAATAAAAAAAATTCCCCGATCCCTTTCCACCCTTTTTGACTTTATCAGATCAGATGATTATGATAATGCTTTTATAATCCTCGAAAATATTTTTAATGATAGATATACGATATATATATATATATAAAGATATGTAAAGTATTTAAAGGCAAAAATCCTAATCTTTCTTTTACCATCAAATCCTAGATGTCTCTCAAAGTTATTCATTTTTTAATTAAAAGATTAATAAAATGAATTTCTCGAAATATTATGAGAAATATCCCGCCAAGTTGTTCATTATAAATCAACTTGAATTAAATTTTGAATGAAAATGTGACATTTATAACATTAAAAGGATAAAAAAAATCTGATCTGACTAAACGCACAACTTTCTATTGCACTGGCACATAAGCAACCGTGCATAAGAGCCTTTAAATTGAGAACCTCCACTATTTTGAGGTGTAAATTATTAATAGATCTTAAAGATTATCTAATTTATTATATGTACAGGCAATTTAATCAATATCGTTAGAATCATTTCAGAGAAATTCCTGAAAAACATACAAGACTAAAGTGGGTCCCAAACATTTTTAGGAGGATACGGTTTAAAACATTTCAACGATTATCTAATAAATAATTGTTTTATGAATTGTTGGAGCGACTTTTGAGAAAATAAAAAAAAACTAAATAGTACATTAAGCGATGAAGGTTTCTAGCTTAAATATAAAATTTCATTTTTCGTTTTTGAACTTGTACACACACATAGAGAGAGAGAGAGAGAGACCATTTTTGAGACCTTTTTTTTAGTCTAAGGGAACCACAGGCGTGTATTTCCATTGAAATCTCAACATCGATTTTTGGGCGATCGCAATACTTTCTTACTAAATATTACATATATAGGTAAGAGAAGGAAAAAACAACATTTTTTTGAAAATTTTTGAAAAAAAAAAAATCCTAAAAACATATCCTACGTATTTGTTTAGAAATAGAAGCCTACTAAATAAAAACTTCCTTAAAAACAAAAATTTCACACTTTTTTTTTAAGTATTTTTCGTCATCTGAGGCCATTTAGACTCCTTCCTTATTAATTTATTTATATTAATTGGTAGCAAATATAATATAATTAAATTTTGGGACCTTTAACTTTGACCTTTGAGGCGAGACTTCTAGAAAGCAATTTTAAAAATTAAAAAAATAATTTATAATTTTATAAAATCCGCCCCTTCAATCTCTGGATCAATCAATAATAAGAAAAATTTCAATTATATTATTATATAACTTTTTCTAATCCGCTTTTTTATTGAATTCTAAATGAAATTTGAGAAAATATGTTATATAAGAAATAAATCTCTTAAGAATTTAATTCATTATTCCATTAAAGAAAAAAGTATCAAATAAATATTTCGTTTGAAGAGGATAGAATATTTTTTTATTTTTTTTTTTTTATAAAAGAAAAAAGAGCGATTTTGATTAGCGCAAGTCTTGGCGAAGAATCTCGTGCCAAGTTTCATCAATTTTTCACAAGCAATATTGTGTTTTTGGAACAGAGTCATTTTGAACACGTTCAGAGGTTTGAATGGCAGGCAAAAGAGGAGGAGGAGATTTCGTGAGGGCAAAAGTAGAAAGAGTTCAGGTGGACGGAAATGTGCGTGATCCTCTGGGAAGATAATGAAACGCCTCAGCGAAGATTCTTGACAGGTCGTTTGAAGAAATATAAAACCCATCCATCCAATCCACTAAATTTATAAAAATGCAAATGAGGAGGTGGGAACCATTAAAATCAGACTAACCATCTTTGCGATCACCAGAAGGTCTTCCTGGGTCTGATGAAGAGGAATCAATATCTATAAAATTCGCCGAAGCTTTATTTTAATTGAATCTATATTATTATACAACTACTTAATATGTGTTTTTACCACTGAAATGAATCTATCTTGGGATACAGAAATTATTTCAATTGAATAATAGAAAATTTTATATTTTGTAGACGACGTTTCGAACGACCATCATGGCGAGCTCCGAGCGTGATGGATTTTTTATTTTAATCACCAAGCTGCCCACCTCGAAATTAGCCAATCCAATTATTTGCTTCAGAGCTCCTTTAGAGACATGCGCATTAAATTAAATCTTTCTAGAAATTATCAATTGAACTTGCGTTAGAGGACCTCTGGAGCTGTACTCCATTTATTCTCTGGAATAATTTTTTTATTTGTTACTGGAGGGGGGGTCTTTCTTTTTATCCATCACTGATAATATTTTGAGAAATTTTATTTTAACCCGTCAAGCAAAACATTTTTATAATCATAATTAATATAAAGGTAATAAACATTAATTTATTTATTATTTACAATTTTTGATAAAATAATTTTTGTGAGTGTCTATTTTGTTGGTGGATCAATATTAACGTTTAATTTTAAAAAAATCTAAGCAAATTATTTGAATAATTACTAAATATTTTAAACAAATATTCTATTTAAATCTATTTGAAAAACTTCAAAATCTCGGCATCTGAAGCCATGTTATTACAATTAAAACAAGTTGGTTTCAATAAATTTTAAACTCTTTTTTCATGTTTCTTCCAATCCTGAATAAATAATTGGCTATGGAACAATTAATTGAAATATGGAAGGAGATTGGTTATCAACAACTTGTTATTTACCATCAACCGTCTTTCAAAGCTAAAAAACAAAAAAATTATCAAGGAAAACAACAGGCAACCGGCCAATCAGCAAAGCCCTGTTGTTTGCGTTGGTTAATGAATAAAAGGCAGGCGTGGGATTTGTATTTTCATTATGCGGATGCCGCAAAATCGCAATTTAAAAAAATAATAATTATTATAACTTCTAAGAATCAAAAAAGATGAAAAGTGTCTCTCTCTTTTTTTTTTTTTTTAATTAAAAATTGTTCGTTTTTATCCTCAATTTTTTTGCGATTACATTTTCTTAATATTTATAATCGTCTTGTTTATTATTGCAATTTGGGTTGGGCCTTTGCCAAAGCAACAGAATCAAATGTGAATTGTTTCTATTGTTTCAAAAATATATTTTGAATAAAATATAACTTTTATACATGAACAAATGAAGTATTAAAATATAAATAATGATTTTTTTTTTTTGCCATCTTTATTTATTTATAAAATAATGACTACTTTACTAAAGAGGACCCATTCTGAATTTCTACAATAAATAAATAGAAATCTTCCTTGGCTTGTCTATCTTAGAGTAGAGATAAAGCTCTTCTTTGTTTCAAGCTCAAGGATCAGTGATTCGTTTGCGACAAAATTTATTGAAATTATATGGGTTACTAATAAATTTAAATAAATATGAACGGATATTGGGTTTTGTAAAAATTAAAATCCAATTAAGAAAAAAATTATTTCCTATTGATGGATAAATAAATTTAAAGGATCTGAAAGCTATAAAAGAAAACTATCAGTATACTTATTCCTAGCAATTTCTTTAAAAAATTTCACTTTGATTTTAATATTATTTAACAATTAGGTAGATTTTTTAATTCTCTCCGGCATTTGAGGCTATATAGACTTATAAACGATACAAGTATATATTTATTATGATAAAAATGATCCAGGCATATTTATTTATATCAATTGGTATCCAATTGATTTAAATAAATTTTCATCGGACCTGAACCCGCACCCCTTGGCTTTTAAGATTATCAATATTGACAATGTCAGCCTCTCGGCCATGGAGGATTCAATCAGGTAGATGAAAAATTTATATAATATTTATTATCTAAGTACAGAGTTTGTCAAACTGTTTACTGACATCACCAGATTTGATAATGATATGAATGTGTTTTTTAAAAATATCTTCTTAAATTCAATCCTTTGAGGGTTAGGGCAGAGGAATTTCGACATCCGTTAAACGGTACAACTTAATTCCAGGATATATTTGAATGAAGGGGAAGTTTTGTTTACAATCAAATATAATCAAGGCATGAACCGAGTTGTCCAAACACATCGCTTACATCATTCGGCGACCTTGGCTCACTATATACATCTAGAAGAGCTCTGGCCCTGGCTAGTCAGTCGTAATTCAGTTCAGTCAGTGATTAGACTACAGCTGTCTTAAAACAAAATAGAAAAGACATGTGGCTTTATTTGCTTGCTTTAGTGGTGCTTGGTATATATCTCTGTGCACGCAACAGATACAATTTCTTCATCAACAGAGGTCTTAAGAGCGGTCCCACGCCTGTCTTTCCCTTCGGCAACTTTTTCAGTATCTTATTTCGCAAAAAAAACATGTAAGTTGAACCAAATTATTTTACCCACATATATAGGAATTTGTTTATTTTCAATAACTCCTGGAGATCACTGCGGGATATTCCTGAATTATAACTAAATAAATCTTTATTTCCTCGCAGCTTTTGTACCTGGTATAAATAAATAAGGGCGGAGTCTGGCCACAGATGCCGAAAAAGACTTAAAAAAAAAACTTTTGTACCCCTATCTTTGCGGCGTTGTGCCTATAAAAAAATAAATAAATAATCCATCTGTAATAATAACTGGAAAGAGAGCAAATGGTGAACTCCTCCATTCAGACATCCATTTTATATAGGTCATTGCGCAATTGAAAAACTGAATTATACATACAAACAATTAATTAAGTGCGAGTCATGTTTTTATCTCTCGTCTAATTTTAGGTTTGTTTCTTAAAATAAAATAAAATTCCCTTGTGTTTTCAAAATATTCCAAATTGTTTTGAGAGATATTTATTTGCCTTATTGTATAATCCAAATAAGAAGTTATAATTTATGTGCACTGTCAAATAAATAGATCAAAAATTATAAACATAAATTTGCTTCTTCAGATGCGCAAGTTGACATCGATAAAAAGGGCGCCGAAATGGAGTAGTTGACCAGCTCTCCTTCCATTAATTTTTATAATTGGATTATTTATTTATTTTTTTAATGGCACAACGCAATATAGGAGAACAAAAGCTGTGAGAAAATAAAGTTTTAAATACATAGTTGAATTATTTACTCTTTGTATAGGGTATTTTTGTATAGTGTGTTTGTGTAAATATCTATTTTTCTCTGCTTTACTTTCATATGGAATAAATACATTGCATTCAAACTCCTCTTTTCAATATATTAAATGCGATTAAACGATTATATAATAAAAACATTTTGAAAATATAATAATAATAATAATATTTAGATTGAATCCACGCCCAAAAGTAACAAACTAATTGTGCTTTGGGGATTTTTTTGAAGGGAGGAAAATTATAATTTACCAAGTTTAGGTATATGTACGTAATAAAATTTTATTTTATGCTCACAGAAAAAATTTAATAAAAAAGTTTAATATTTTTCTGCATCATGAGTCTTCGTCTTCTTATTAAAAAAATATAAAAAATTGCCGGAAATTTTTCAAAACATATCGTTATAAAATATCAATTTAATATAATAAATGACTCTACTTTTGATGAAGAAGAGCCAATAACCCTTTTATACTACTTATCAATAACGATCATTAAAAATATTTTAAAAGAATAAATAAAATAAATACATTTTGATATTTATTTAATATCAACTGAATTCCGAAAAAAAAAAAATTGTCTTTTTTTATATTTGAGCAAATGTTATTATGAATTGGTCCAAATTATCAACTATCAAATTTCGCCTGCTCTCTATTACATTCTGCGTTTTTGTTGAGAAATTCTAACAAGACTCAATCACCTTTTTTTTTAAACTAGATTTCAAATTCCGATGAAAATCAAATTTACAGAATCTTATTGTATATTAAAGGTTTCTTTTTTTTAAGGAGGTATATTTTAGATTCGTCTTAGATTTTATGATTTCTCAAAAAAAAAAAAATGTATATATATATATGTTGAAATATAAGAGATTTTCCAGATTAAGTATCGATTTCCTCTTATGGGAGGCCACCGTTACGCAACAGACCGCCACAAAGTGTGTTCTTTTCAACAATTCCTGATCTGGCGTTTCGGATAGAGTGAACAAGCCCATTTAAATAGAATGAAAAATACTTTGACGTCATGTTACATGACGATGGCTTTCCGTAAGTGTGAATCGAACCCTAAGTGAGTAGGGGAAGGGATTCTAGGATCAAATACTTCTCCCTGCAGGAGCAAATTGATTAGGAGGATTAGAATATTTCCAACTCTTCTTCATCAATGGTAGGGCTCAGCCTAACAACAATGCCATATATCTAATTGTTGGTTTGCTCATAGAAAAAGAGAAGAAAATTTTCTTTTATACAATGCCCTCCTTTCTCAAAAACAGATATTGAAAGGCTCTGTCTTTTGGTGCAGAGCTTAGAGTTCTGGCTCCTCGTACCAGGTGAGTGATTCGCTTCCCATCCTGAGCGACAAAAAATTTAAATTATATTGGCTTCCAATTAATTTTAATAAATGAGGACGGAGTTTAAATCCCGAAAAAGACTTAAAAAAAATATTGAAGCTTCCTTCTTCTATGACAAAACCAACAACCCTGATGAAGGAGAGTTGAAATATCCTAATCCTCTGCAAATAAATTTGCTTCTGAATCTGCTTCTAAAATTAGCCTTTTATTTGTCGTTCTATAAAAAAATTTGACGAAACGCTAAAGAAAAATTTTTTATAAATAAATAAAATAAAAAAATAAATACAACCTGTTCTTTAGAATAAAAGAAAAAAAAAAAACTTTTGCTTCATATCAGTGGATCACTTCTCCTCCTGAGCGAGAAAATTTATTTAAATTATTATATATTGGCTATCAAATAATTTAAATAAATATGAACCAAATCTAAATGGCTTCAGATGCTGAAAAAAAAACTTAAAAAAATACAAGCAAAGTGGGATAAAGAAATTTCACCCCACAAAAATTTTGCAAAAACGCCTCCTCTCCTTTAATGATGCTCATCTGAGAATGAGAAGAATACGAATTTTTTTTTAAATTTCATTTGGATCCAAAACTTAAGTAAGGCTAACCACATTCCTATTTTTTTTTTTATATATTTATATAAGTTAATTTTAAACAAATTATTATAATTGGTAGACTTCTTAATAAATAATAATTTCCGCTTGAAAAGTCATTAAGTTACAACTTTTTTTTCTTTTTTAAAAACATCAACAAAAAAATTATTTTACGTAACTTAGATAGAAAGTTCATTTTTTTAATGAACAAATATATAATTTATTCCAAGATAAATATCAAATGACATTCAGTAGTTAAAAAAAAAAGTTTAATGAAAAGTAGTCATTCCTCTCATTAGAATAAATAAATAAATAAAAATTTAATCTATTTTATTATCATTTAATTGGTATTTGAAATAACAAAAGATAAAAATGAGCAGAGGTTAGAGGATTCATAATAAGAAATTATGGAAATTTATGGATAAACTAAAAAAATTAATTTATTTTTAATTAAATATAAAAGCTTAATATGAAAGGATATGCAAAGGACATATCTTTCAGTAATTAGAATTTTTATTTTGTGTGGAAATCAGTTTTAATGAGTTTTTTAGCTCTTTTTTTATGGCGTTTAACTAAAGATGAGTTTGGATTAAGTAAAGAACTTACGATAAGTTATTAAATAATATTATAAATATCTAGGCTTATAAGAGAAAATTTTTTTTGACTTGCAGGTGAATTGCGTAGAAGGGCCTTAATAAAAAATTAAAAAATAACAATGAATGAAGAATTTTTAAGGGAATGGTTATAACATATCGTACTGCGCCAGTAAACATAAACAAAGAGAGGGAGGGGGACAACCTCATTAAACCCCCAACAATAAGATTAGGAGCTCAAGGGCGGATAGTTTTTTTAGAAATATATTTTCAAAAATATTATAACTTCCCAAATATGCAAAAATATACCGAATAAAATTTAACAAATAAATAAATATTCATAAAAAAAATATAAAAACTGTTTATTTATTTAAGCTAAATTATTTTATAAAATTATTAAAAGTATTCTTAAAGAATTGAAGAAAAGAAATTCCTTCGTCGGGAAACGCATTTGAATTTCACGTTGTCACATTGTCATTATACTAAAACTATAAAATCCTCCATCATCCCCGATCGAACCTCTAAAACGTGCTTTTCCTCTTCAATCTAGATTGGAATTTTTTGACCAATCACAATACTTCTTTTTTAGATTTAAACTGACGGGAAATATAAAAAAAAAAAAACAGATTGCCTTTTATTAAATTGGACCTGAACGTTCTAAAAATACACAAAATATAAAAAAAATGTATCCTATATTTCAAAATTGAACAAATGTCGAATCGAAATTTATCTTTTTTTTTCTATTTAATAAACAAATAGTCAAACATTTTATTGAAAAACTGAATGCAAATAACGATTAATGTATTTGGATAATTGAAAAATATGGATTTATTTATTTATTTTTAAAAAGACAACATGCCTGCTTGCCTAACTATAATTCTTAGAGCTAGGTTGAAGCTTAATTTTTATTATTCTGTAATACATGTCTCTTAGTGCAGAGGTAGAGGCCTCGCCTTATGTACCAAATGACTGCGGTTCACTTCCCGTCCTGAGTGACAAAAATTTATTTACATTATATTGGTTCCCAATTAATATAAATAAATAAGGACGGAGTCTAAATGGCTCCTCGGAAAAAACTTAAAAAATAAATAAAACTTAAATACTCTCAAATTTTTTTATCCTTATATTTGAGTTCTTAGGACTCTAAAGATAAAAAAATCCAACTTGTATTGAGTGTGTGTAATAAATATTTTGGTATATCTTTGTTAACTCTAATCCAAACGGGTACAACTTTTCATAATTTTTATAAGAGAAGGAAAATTGAATGTATAAGAAATTCGTCAAACGATCTTCAGGGAAGTGAGAGGAAAAAAATGTGAGATCTAAAGACTCAAATGGCCAAATTTTTTTAAAATTAAGAATAATAATTTGGCAACCACTGACCAGTTTTTTATACTAACCGGTTGTGGAGAACAAATTATTTGAAGAATTCCAAAAAACTTATCGCTCAAAAGCACCTGGGCCTACCATAACACAATCATCCCGCAAATACACTCTGAAAATATCTCGTTTAGATATTATCAAAAATTTGAAGAATTCAATACAAACAATACTCATTGAAAATCAAAAGGGCTTTTTTTTTTAAATACTCCCTAGCCAGAGGGTTAAAAATATATAAATATTACTAAATAAATAAAATATTAAACAATAACATGAAACAATACAAAAAATAATATCTTTACAAAAATTTTATTTCTTTGATAGGTAAGTGATATCTTGATGTTTGTTGATTTGGTTACTTTGCCGTGTACTTGAATGGTGACTTCACTAGCATATTTTAAAAATTTACCAGGCGGATCTCTGAAGATTGGTTGAATTCTTATAAATTGTATTCTTTGAGTAAAAGGCTACGAAATATAAGAAGCAATAAATTTATAAAACCAAAATAAAAAAAATTAAATCTTTAACATGATCCGACACTGCCTTAATAAGATATTCTTACAAATGTCTTAAAATAAATTTATATCCAAAAAAAATTTTTTTTTCGACCAAACTAAATATAAATATTTATTTTCAGATATGAATACACCAAACAACACTACGATGACCTAAAAGAAAAAGGCGGTTTAGGAGGAATTTTTGCATTCTTTTCACCAAAATTATTTATTGCTGATAAGGAATTATTGAAAATAGTAACAATTAAAGAGTTTGATCATTTCACGGACCATAAATTATTACAAGATGACGAAGAAAATAATTTAAGTAGTAAAAATCTTTTTGGATTAACAGGTACTATAGAATATCCTAATGTTAGAATTAAAGAACTTTTGGCATAACTTACGCCACTAGTTCTCAGAACATTAACAATAAATTAGCAACAATCTAAAAAAAAAAATATTAAAATATTGATTGTAAAAATTATGTAAATATTTGGAAAGAACTTCAAAACCAGGGACGAAATTTGAACCAAGACATCCATATATTAGGTGTCCTAGCCTGGGCAAGTATATGCTAGGGGGGGGGACTCCATGAACCCCTGAATGGAGTTGTTCCATGCGCGCAACCATAAACATTCACCAGCCTCTTGCTGTAGTTATCTATCAGCTCCCCCTAAAATTTCTATCCCTTCTTCTGAATTTTATATTTATCTATATAGCTAACTAATTCTATATTTATTATCTTTTAAACGACTTTTTTGAAGTATGGCTCTCTCGGCTTATATCCTATTTCTTAGGAGAGTGTATTAATGAAAGAGAAACCATTCCAGTGGACGGTAGCAACTCTCATTTCCAAACATTTCCACAAATTGGAATAAATAAATATGGCTGGGTGGTAACACATAGATTATATAAAAAATAACATTTAAAAGTTGCCGAAAGAACTTGAAAATAACCATATATTACAATAATAATTGTCGAATAAATTTAAAACAAATAAATTTTTCACAAGTAGTTGACCCTATTAATCAAATTTCCATTTATATTTATATCTCTAGATAAAAGCCTTTTTATCTAATCCAATATAACAAACGATAAAATGGGCTAATATTTATTTATTTCAATTAAAATTATAATTATCTTAATCATTATTTACTTTCTCAAAAATAAAATTTATTATAATAAAGTTAATAAATAACAACTAGTTTTATTAAGACATTTACCATATTAGGATAATAATATTTTTTGTTTTAGGCTTATATATAATTTATTTATGATACAATGATCCATTTGATATGATTTGATCCATTTGATTTGATATGATCCAGGCATATTTATTTATTTACACCAATTGGTATTCAATAAATTTTCACCATACTGCTTGGGATCCGAACCCACTCCCCTTTTATCATATTAATAATGTCAGTATCTTTATCCTCTCGACTGCGGGGGAGGGGAGGGGATAATAATAATTTAAGATCAGGAAAAAATATTATTTCCGAAAAAGTGATTAGCCGTATGTTTTGACCCGGTATAAAAAACTAAGGCTTATTAAAAACCTTTCGGAAAGTGGGCAATTTAACTTTACCAATGAATATCATCGCTATAGGTGTGATTTTTTTTTTTACCTGTTAAAATCTTTTTAAACATTTTTTGAAATAAATTTGTATGGAATCCTTTTTAATTTTCCTTCCAAAGAACGGGACAACATAGCAACTTCCTCTCCTCTTACTGGAGACTTTTAATGGACGTTTTTAATTTTCATTTATTCTAATGCCTGCCCTGATTTATAAAATTTATAAAAAGCAGTAAAATAAATAGCTATTTTGTTTATTTTTAGGTCAAAAGTGGAGAAATTTACGCTCCACTCTGAGTCCGGCATTCACCGCAAATAAATTGAGAATTTTATTCCCACTCATAGACCAATGTAGTCGACAGACAGTCAATTACCTAATTGACCTCTACGAGGAGGAACGTTTGAAAACTAACAAACAAGAGCCGATCCTCAAATTGGAATTAAAGAACATCTTCACTCGATTTACGAACGACGCAATCGCTACAGCAGCATTTGGTATCGAAGTCGATTCATTGAAAAACCCCGAGAATGAATTCTACAAAATGGGCAGAGAGATTACCAATTTTGGAACTCTCTTCCAAACAATTCGGTTCAGTCTTCTACAAATATCAACGAAACTCTTTAAGGTAATTATTATACCTTAAATAAAAGAAATTAATAAAGAATTTTTTATAATATTCATTTTTCAAGTTTTTGGATTGAAAAGACTTTTGAGAATTAAAAAATTTTTTACAAAAGAAAATTTCTCAATAATTATTTTTCTTCATATTATTTCATGATTTGATTATTTATGATTTGACTCTCTCTTTAATGAAAACTTGTACATGTTCATAACTCTTCAACACAAAAAATAAAATTTCAAAAATTTTGCCCGCTCTAGATTAATATTATCCGGGCGGAACCCCCTCAAAAATAAAACTCTCCAAAAAAAATTAATATAATAAATATAAAACTATTTTTAAATTTCATTTTTTCTTGGCTCTATTTCTTTAAATATTGCTTTTTATTTTGTGATAGTGAGAAATCTAACGTATAATAAATCACTTGAAAATGTTTTTCTTGAAATTAGATTTGATTTTTGTTATTGTAATAGTAATCAATAAAAAAAAAAACTACTCCTTTCCAAAAAAAAAAAAAAAACTTTCTCCACCAGTAATTTTATCAAACAAAACTCAAGAATTAATATTATAAAATAATTGATTTTTTTACTTTCGTTTATATGGGTATTTTAAATACATATTGCAGTGCAAGGAAAGTCCGATGACGAGGATGCACATTTTGATGGACTGTCTGTGTTTAAGCATAAAATATCTCAAGAACGAAGGTTGAATTTAATATATAGGACAGTTTCACATATCAACTTGGCTCATCACCCACATCACGATATTAATTGACCGTCTGAAAACATCAACTACCAATGTGTAACTGTCGTGGTGTGGGGTTGAGTCCAGTTGATGTGTGAAATAGTATTTAAGCTAGGTATGCCATAAAAAAATCGGCCAACCAGTATTAATATTTTTTACATGTACTTTTTTACTTTCTCTTACCTATATATATCCATGTATATATTTAGTGAGAAAGTATTGCGATCGTAAAAAAATAAATGTCAAACACGTTTTGTTTAGTTTGTCATTTCTTCAAAGTTTCAAAAAAGTTTTTTGAAATAACGACTTATCAAATTAATGATAAATAACAATCATTCTTAATTCTTAGGGATTTACTAATATTTCAAACTTTTTTTTTTTTTTTTTTTTAATTTTAGTGCTCTGAAATGGATGGGTTTGAATCCTTTCCATCAGGATTGAAATGATAATTTATTCATTTGATTGAAGAATTATTTATATTGTGAAATTTTTAATATAACAGTTAGATATTGGATTTTAATTTTTAATTCAAGGTTTATATTAATATAATATATAACGGTTGGAGGCAAAAAAAAACTTTATATTATAAATGATATGGGAGTATTTTTTCATTTTTTAAACTTTTTTGAATTTATCCTCATAGCGAATTTTATTAATAGGCCTACTATTCATTAATTATAACAAATAAGTTATTATTATTTATTTAATAATTTAATATATACGTTTTTTAAATCTCATTATTAAAGAACGAAAGTCAAATTAGATTGTCTTTATTGAAATAAATTAATTCAAGTGGATCTAATCATCTTTTCTTAGAAACAATCAAATGATATTGAAATTATTATCTTTGGTGATTCATAAGATTGGATGTAGAATTGTTTAAAAATGAATGAAGGCTAATACAATATACTTTTAATTATTGTAGAATTATAATTTTTTTATTTGCCACTAAAGCTACAGCTAGCTCTTCAGTTTGACTGTTAAAAGCAACTTTAGCTATTAATTATAGAGGTAGCACTAATTGAAGAGATGAAAATTGAAAAATCCCCTTTTTTTTGATGAAACATCTAATTACGTATATCTAGTTTCGATTTAGTCAGCCACTCACAACCGCACTGTAAGTATATGGCCCTGGGGGTTATTTAAAAAGTTATTTAAAAATGAAAAAATGCAGCGGACTCATTATAAGTGTAAAATTATTTTATCCATCCCCTCTGTATGTAATAATTATATTAACCTTGAATTAAAAATTCAAATTCAATTTCTAGTTTTTTAAAAAACGAAATAATGATTTCTTTCCTATTGTTAAAAGAAAAAAAACCTTAAAATAATTTTTTAACTGAAATTCTTGGGTGTTGAAGTTAATTAAGTACCTTTCCTTTTTAGAAGATTAAATACATTTTCAAAGCTTTAATTCAACCAGAATCTTGGATTTAGAGAATAATTAAAATTTAAAGTAAACATTAAATGTAAACTTAAATTCGTAAAAAGAAAAAAAAATAAATGAATGGAAGATAAGAGAATTAGGAAAATTAATAATAAAAAAAAATATCTTGATATACTTAATTCAAGCCTTGATTAAGAGTATCGGATCTATTTATTTATTAATGAAATAGGAACTTTGATATTGGAGTGGAGTTTTTCGTATTTGTTAAATAGTGATTCTTTTAGAGGATTTTGTCACATTTTAGAGAAACTCTTGGGTGGTCTACCCAGGCGTTAAAAAAGGGGTCGGGGACCTTGCTAAGAATATTTAATGTTTAATAAAAAAATATAAATATTATGGATAAAGATAAAAGAAAATTAAAACCTTTTTTTTTTTTCAAAAAAAAAAAAAAATATAAATAAATAAATTTAATAAAAGGCTATTTTTGATTTTTTTAAATTTTACTTTTTCTTACCTTTATAAAGTAAAAAGTATTGGGATCGCAAAAAAAAAAAACCGATTGCAAAGGAAATATACGTTTTGAGATCCCTTGAGTTTAAAAAAAAAGTCTCGCAAAATGGTCTGGCTTTCTCTCTCTCTCTATCTCTCACTAATTTTTTTTTGTACTATTAATTATAATCAAATGATCAATTCTAATTCCTTGGTAATGAGCGAATTCAAGAGAGATGAAGAAAAAAATTCCTCCCGATTTCTTGAAACCCACATTTCTGATATACGTTCTGTCACTCTCTTCTTCTTGCAGAGGGAAAATAGTAATTAAAAATATCACCTAAAAATAATTTCATTATAACTATGGAGAAAGTATTGCGATCTACCAGCTGATCGGATAAATGATGAAGAATTAAGATGAAATGCTTATGTTTAAGGACAAACATATCTGGATGGAATATTGATGAGCCATTCTAAATAATAATAATAATATGAGGAATCACTGAAAAAATTCATTATGAAACTCTTAATGAATTGTTTAGTAATGGAGAATAAAGCCAGCAGAGTATCGCTCCGCCTAATAAATTTCGCAGACCTATGGAACATCATTTTCTGCGTGTTTAGTTTGGAGGGTTTTGTCCCAAGTTAAAAAGTTTTGTCTTAATATTAATTAATACTATTAAGATAAAAGGCTAAGCAAAATTACAGATAGGGAGCCTCTGAATATTCAAAACACTTTTTAACTTTGGACAAAACCCACCATCATCTAAACACGCAGAAAATGATGTTCCATAGGTCTGCGGAATTTACTAGGTGGAGCGATACTCTGCTGGCTTTATTCTCCATCACTCCATTACAACTCTGCACAACTCAGTTTCTTTTCCTTTTTTAGTGAATTTTTTTCATTGTTAGTTCAAAGTTTTGAAAACCACACAGATAGCATCAAAAGCTATCTATTTCTAAAAAGTATAAAACTTACCCAAATTACGAGTTGAGAAGTAAGTAGGTTACCTGAAACAAAGAAATTTTAATTGGTATAAAAATTTAAAAATAATAATATACGAGGGTTACCTTTTATATTTTGGGATTGCGCTAAAGTGCTGCTGACGCTTCTATCGTAAAGTTTGACATGTTTGTTGGTATACGTACTCAAAACGTATTGACTTACGAGCTCTATTTGTGTAGTTTCTCGGATAAAAATGGAATTAAATCGTGAACATTTTCGAGCGATTATATTTTACAACTTTAGACATGGATTAACCCAACAACAGTGCATCGATGAAACACCATCAAGGACTACTGTTTATCGATGATTTGCCGACTTCAATTATGGCCGTAGTTCGGTTAAGGACGAATTTCGTGAAGGCCGTCCAAAATCGGTTGTTCTTTCGGAAAACATCGAGCTGTGCGTGAACTGATACTGCAAGATCGTCATGTGACTTATCGTGAGATTGAGGTATCCTTGGGCATTAGTGGGGCCAACATACATTCAATACTGCATGAACATTTGGCCTTCAAAAAGATTTGTTTTTGATCTCAAATCCTGAAATATCAAAAGCAACCCTCATATATCTATTAAACTTTTGAAATTATTATTTCATTATTAAAAATTTTTATATTTTCTAAACATTGCTTTATTAAAGCATAAAAAATTAATCACTTTAGATCTCTCTCTCTCTCTCTCTCACTCTGTATATATATATAAAATATATATATACACTATTCCCCATAAACAAAATTGAACAAACTGTATCTTTTGTTTTGCTCTAATAGATAATTAGAAGACCGACATGTAATCTGAAAATAATACATTTAATAATAGGTTAAACATTATGAAATTTCATCATTTTGAATTTCATTAAGGTCTTCTAATTATCAATTAAAGCTAAACAAAGCTACATTTTATCCAATATCCATTTGAGCGGTATAGTATATACATATATACATATATATATTATCTAGTATAAATATATGCTATAAACATTATAAATCTTTCCTCCACCCTCCCCATAATTTCTAATTGATCTAAATTATAATGGCAATCACTTAATTTGGAAAAAAATGGTTGCTTCTACTACTCTAGTATTTTTTCCTTCTCCTCCTATTACTGTAGAATTTTTTCATTTAGTCGTAATCGTTAGTGTCTCTATGGTTTTCGATGCCGGAAAAATTTTTAGAGCTCTGCCCCTTTGAGCAGAGGTAAAGGTTTTATTTCATGATCTAAGTATCAGTGGTTCGCCTCTCGTTCTAAAATTTATTTAGATTAGATATCCTAGAACTCAAGAATTGAATTCTGCTTCATATTAAATATTTTATCGATTGAAAAATTTTCGAGCAATAAAAAAAGGCGGTTATTCTTGAAAATATGTGTTAGACAATAAAATGAGTATATCAAGAAATAAAAAAGTAAAAATCTTTACTGAGAGAAAACTAGAGTAAGAACTATTAACTAGTTTTATGGCTTTTTAAATGAAAAAAAAAAATGAGATTGTATTGTGAATTCGTCTAACAATAAATACTTCATATATTAGTTGTCTGACAACCCATAAAAAACTTCACTTATAAAGAATCATATACTATTCTCATATATCAATACTAGCTGCGCAGATAGGCAGGGGACTCCGGCCCCGGCACCCAATTTTTTCTCTGTTTATCGCCATCCTTATTTTTGCTTTTGGGTATTAACCAGACTCCAAAGTTACACTCAGTTGTTGGAAAAATTTAATAAATTAGTTGTGCCATTATTATATTTATAGTATTACTAATTTTTTACTAATGTTTTTTAAATTAGCAGTTTGAAAAATAATAATAATTAATATTTCAATAATGATAATTTTTTTGAGGGAAATCAAATGGTTGGATTTAGATAATAATATTTCATAATAAGAAAAATGTTCAAAATCGCAAGTAATATTTGTCATCTTGATCTTCACTTATTGGTTAGTATTTAATAAATTAAGAAGATAAATTTGATGATAACAGCAATTTTTCGGCAATATTTATTTTTTGGCTAATCAATATAATATAATTTAAAAATAAAATATATAAAATTAGGAAAAAAACTTGTTGGTTTGTAATTAAAAGCAAAATGGGGAGTGGGGGGTTCAAACAAAAATTGTTCCAAATAAAATGTTTATAAAATTCGAAAAATGTAGGCTAAAATTAATATTTATTGAAAAGAGTTGAAAATACCATGTGAAGTTTCATATGAAGTACCCCTTAAATATTGAATATTGAAAAATTGGAGCCGTCTAAGTAATGAACGAAATTTAAATAAAAAATACACGATTGTATTATATGTTAAGTGGTCGAAGCTGTTGCTGCATCTTCTACGATTAGTTGGTGTTTTATATATTAAGATTAATGAAAAGGGATGTTCATAAGGAAGGGAAGCATTGTCAAAATCTCTCTCCCTGACAAAAATCTAATGAGTGATTTATTTGAGACTAAAAATTCTTGAAGGTGATTGTTGGTTTTTTATCTTTTAAGATAGAAAGGATTTTTCATATTATTAATTCATATAAAGGAAAGCTTTGCAATAAATTAAGATTTTCCAACTTTTTTAGTTAATCTGGCCGAAAGGAATCTTCAGTGGAAGAGCTCAGGATTTCTTTCGAGATATTGTCGAAGAGACAATCAATCGTAGAAGAAAGGAGGGTATTGTGAGACATGATATGATCCACCTTTTGCTCGAAGCAAGCAACAAATCCCAACAAAAACGAGAATCGGATTCCCATTTAGGGGAGATTATTGGTAAGACATTAACTTATAAACATGAGGTGGAGGGGATTGTTTAATAAAACAAAATTGATTTTATTTCCATTATTAATCTTGAATTTCTTTTAAAACATCTAGATTTTATTTTATTTATTTATTTATTTTTTTTTTTTACTTTAATTTCAAAACTCTTTGAATAAAATAATCTCTGGAAAAATTTGATGTACGAAAAAGTAAGTACATTGGATTTAATATATTCACATTTTAAAGAATAAAAAGTTGTTAGTCGGAATCAATCTGAATATACGAAAACTGGGGATAAAGTATTCAAATTTTCAACACTAGAATCAACTATGGAAATTCATTATTGAATTTTAAGCTCGAATAATTGAACATGAAAATATTAACAACCTGCATTCGTATTTGATTGAAAATATCATTTTTAAAACAAAAAACTTAATTTAGTGACTGTGATAAATTTGATTGAATAATAACAATAAATTAGTTATTATTTTTTGAAATAATAGTTTTAATTTAAACATTTACATTATTAATTAATTGCAATATATTATTACATTTTTATATATTAATTGGAGATTAATAAAGGAGTCAAAATTTCAGATGCTGAGAAGCATTTTAAAAAAATTTTGGAAAAAACTAAATTTTCTCCAAGAAAAAATTTACAAATATATTTTTAAAATATTCATAAATAGAATAAAAACTAGATTTTCCGGGATTCGTAAATATTTTGGGCGTTGAATATATTATATCAATTGACTGATTGATGTCTGAAAGAGTGAATGCGAGGTTTAGAGAGGATTTTCTCTAGCGAATGACCCGAATATACATTAACTATTCCATCATTTGACTATTCTTTGCATCTCCTCTCTTCAGTTCAGGTTTATATTTTTTTATCTTTTATTATTTTTGAAAATTATTGAAGAAAGTCTGGTGTAAACATTTTAAAAATTACAAAAAATAGACATTGCACGTGATGGTACAAAACAAAAGTCTTTAAACTTTTATTTATACAGTAAAAACGGAAAATAAATATTTTGCCCAAAATTTTTTAGTATATGATATATGACCAAAAATAAAAACGTTCATCAAAAAAAAAAAATAAATAAATAAACATAATCGGTTTTTAGTGAATAAATATGAATGATTCTTTTCTGAAACAATATTTTACTGTTTCTAAATATTTTATTTGATTAATAAAATAAATTTCCATTTTGCAGAGTTGACAGATCAAGAAATCATCGGCCAATGTATTCAGTTTTTATTCGCTGGTTTTGATACGGTGGCGACCGCCCTTTCCTTGACAACCTACCAATTAGTTGAATACCCTCAAGTCCAAGAAAAACTTTTTCAAGAACTCATTACTGAATGGCAAAAATTGGAAGAAAACAATCAACAAATCGGCTACGAATTCATCCGCGATATCAAATACCTCGATATGGTTCTTGCAGGTAATCAAATGTTTTTTTAATCAAAATTTAAAATTATTTTTACTCTTCCTTAACCTGAAATTGGAAATACTTGATTCGTGTCACATATTCGAGTTCAGGTCTCGTTATTCTCCTCTGAGTTATTTCATTATCCGAACGATGAATAAAATCTTTTTTTTTTTTTTGATATATGAATAAATTATCACCAGCTAGAAATATTATATTAGATACTGTCAATAAAATATTTATATCAGTAAATTCCATCTTTCTCTCCAATCAAACAGATCCTATTTGGCACCGAATATATCTCCGACCTTCGATATTTTGAAATTAGATTTAAATAAACATATATCCTTTCCACGTTGGCATTTTCAAAGAAAAATAAATATTTTCAACAACATAATTTATTTTTAAATAAATAACAATTTTAAGAGTGGAAAAAACCGTAGATAAATCAATTTTAACAGAATAACCATGATAGTGAGCATAAAATCTCCTGTTTTTTTTTTTTTATAAAGCACTAACTCTGTTAGGAGAAAACCTCTCTGTTCAAAAGGGCCTTTCTACGCACACACTGATCCGTGGATAACAATCCTAAGAGAAGGTCTTAAACCCACACACAAGGGTTCTCTCTAGAAGAAGAAATCAATCAAAATCAAATCACCTGGTCCTCTCTCTTTCAATGCCAAAAAAATGCTAAAAATATATTTAATATATATATATATATAAAATTCTTATTTTCTCTATAAACTATGTCTAAAAAGATAAATGAATAAAATACTAAATATTATATAATATATGGCTTAGAGTGCGGTGTATTTTTCTAACTTTTCGAAATACTAGAATTATTAATAAAAGCATCCAGAATTATTTATTAATAATAAAAATTTTCAGTATATACAACATGGAGTGAAAAGTCCCGGGATTCGCCACTAAATTTCCATACATTTAGAAAATAACAACCTTCAAAAGATTTGTGACAAATTTTCATGACATGAAGTCGTGTAATTGGCGCTACTTTTGCTTGGGTTTTCTAACAGTAACGTAATTATTTTCTCCTCTTTCATCATATATCATTTTTTTTATCAAAAAATAGTAGAATTCAAATTCACTAAATATCTGTTTGTGTATCTACTGTAATCAAAAAATTATTCTATAAACCCAAACATAAACACACCAAGGTCCTACTGTTGGCGGGTTGAAAAGAAATTACTGTCCACGGGATACAAAGACTGCGGGGAGCATACAGCCCAAGAGTAATTTATCACATTTCCGTAGGAGGGGAGCTGAGGTAGTATTTGAATTTGAGAAATAACTCTGAATAACATCTTAATTTTTAATAGTAGTCTAGATTTTTGTTTGGGGAGATAGATAACATTTATTTTTTTCTTTTTCGGACTTTATTTAATTCAAATTTACTATTTGAAATTTCATTAATCAAATAAATAAATTCCCTTCACGTTTTTCTAAAAAATACCCATTTAAAACTAAAAAAAAAACTCTAACACTGCAAATCCACTATAGTATGGAGCATTTATTATTTTTCTACCTGCTTACATATATACTATTTCAAGATTCATGCATCTCAAAATTTAGTTAAAAATTTGTAGACTTTTTTACAATTTTAGGATATATTGAAAGATTTAATATTTCAAAATTTGTATAACCGATCATCATATTCTTTTATTTAATTATTAAAATGTTTTTTTTTTTTTTAATTATTTTATAATTTCAATATAAAATTTTTTTTTTACATAATTCGAAGAAAAAATGTCGTAGAGGCTTAAGGTGCTTCATCTTTGCTAATTTATTTTTCAATTGAATTTTTCATTTTTTGCCGTAGGAGCCGGTTTCTGCCTCCCCAGTGCCCTCTTTACCTTTTAATTCAACCCTATATAAATAAAACCTAATTTATAAGAGCGGGAGAAAAAAAAACTTTATCCAATATTACTCCGATATGAAAGATAACATTGCTCTTTATTATCTTAAAAAATTTTTATTTATAAAAACCTTTGCTTTTAAACTTGGTAATTTTTTTTTATTAAAAAAAGGTTCTCATATTCATAAAGTACTTATTTCTTTTTATTATTTGATTTTTGAAAATTGATATATGCTTTACGTAATTAATTTAAAAATAAATTATATAAAGAAAAGATATTAAATAACTTTGAAAAAGGCCAACTCCAAAGGTTAAAGAAAATATATAATAATTTCAAAATATCAGAGGTAACATAAATTTGAGTCTGTTTTTGCTAGGCTATTATTTGAAACTCACCAATGTTAATAATTCTCAAATATCTCACTCGATATTTACACAAAAGAATAAATAAACAGAATAGAGAACTCGACAGTGAATTTATATTCTTCATAAATAAAAAGGTATAATTCGTACTATTATTCCAAAATTTATATTATAAATAAAATTTAAAACTTCAAATTTTCGATTTTGATTTAATATTTTGAAAATATTTTCTTAGAAATTAGACCTAAATCGGTTAATTGTTAAAAATAGATATTCCGAGAACTGTCAGTGGAACAGGGTCTTTAAAAAGTGGTCTCGGCAACTTTATTTCAAAAAATTATTCAATATAGAAATAGCTTGAGCATGCTTTAGATAGCCCTTAACATACCAGCTCTAATTATTGGTTTTTCAAATATTTTTATATTAAAGGAAAAAAAGTTTGTTGAGAAAAAATTTTTCAAAAGAAAGTTATTACTCAGAATTGTATGCGGAATAAGGATCAATGTCCTATTTTATTGAAACTTCCCGTGTTTAGGGTGTCGTTAAAAAATAACTATTGAAAAAAATCTCTTTTTTTTTTTATAATAAATTTTGACTAGATTCAAGAGTTGAGAATTCCATTTAGAAATTTTTTTTCCCATTTAATAGGATTTTATTTTTTATTTATTTTTATCTTCGACTATAAGGTTTACAAAAATACTATAAAATATAAATAAATAAAATTATACAATCAAAAATTTAACAATAATAGCACAATAATTATAAAAAAAATCTCACTAGAAGAAAAGAACACATTTAACAAAAGAAAAATAACAGTCTTAAAGAAAATGGATGGGATATGGGGCTATATTCTTATATGGGCGGCTGAGAAGTATCTTTGGAGTCGGACTTTGGCTTCCATTTCATACGATAAAAATTATTCACCCACTTAAAATAAGAAGGAAAAAATAGATATATGGATAATTGAATCGTAATCTTGTATGTTATATCGTTTAAAAGTCTAAATGGCCTCAGATGCCGAAAAGACAAAAAAAATAATGAATTAAAATGCCGGGGAGATATTTTGCATACAAGCAGTTCACAATTTTATATTACCTTTCTTTTTTAGAGTTATTTTTTTGTCTGTATTAATCAAATATTAACATTATAAAGAAAAATTAAATTAAATTTCGTTTATTATCAAGCAGAGGATTTTTCGGCATCTGAGGCCATATAGACATTTAAACGTTTAAATATATTTTTTACGATCAAATTATCCAGACATATTTATTTATATCACTTGGTATCCAATTGATTTAAATAAATTCTCATCGGATCCAAACTCATGCCCCTTAGCTTTTAAGGTTATCAATATTGACAGACAGTATCTTGAATCTCTCGGCCACCTGCGTGGCCAAGCAGAGATATTAAAAATATTTTTATCTTTTTACCACGTCAACAAGTTGTTCTTTCTTTTTTAAGGGGTTTTTAAAATCCCCACACTATTTTGATGGGAAAAATTATTAATACATCTTAAAGAACATTCTATTTATTATATTCACAGCCAACTTTATTAAGATCGTTTGATTAGTTTAAGAGAAATAAACAAAAAAACGTACAAGTGTAAAGTGTACTCCAAACAATTTTCGGGGAATAATGGGATAATTTTAATCAAAATCCCTAGAGCGAAATTTAAGAAAATCGAAAAACTAAAAAAGTAAAATACTAGCAAACTTTAGTCGATTTATTTCAAAAAATTCGAGGTGCAAACCACGTGGGTACCTAGCTTAAATGAAGTTTTTTCATTTTTGAGAAATTTTCAGGCCCAAAGAGACTTTTGTGTGATCCTTATTTTTAGACTAGCGACTAGTAGACCTAGTCAATTCCCGTCTTCCTTTATCCCCATGACCTCCTAACCTCCCTGCTACTATCTTTCCTGAAACGTTCCATCTCCAATCTTCCAATCCAAGCACCTTTCAAAGTCCTCCTCCTGTTCTTTCTAGTTTCATTATGACAACCGGTCATTATAGGGCCGTTGGACCATATCAAAAAAAAGGACTCAAAACGTGTATTTCCGTTGAAATATCAACATCGATTTTTTTGTAATTACAATACTTTCTCACATACATATATAGGTAAAAGAAAGTAATAATAATAAGAAAAGATTTCAAAAATTTGCTTAAAAAATAAATATTCTCCAATTGCTCGCAAAGGATTTTCTAATATTTTTTTCGATGCTCCTTATAATTAATATTTTAATATTATATATATATATATAATATTTTATGGTTTAGTAATCCCTCCAGGTGATTCCATTATGGAAATTACATTCCATTATTGTATTTATGTTTGATAATTTTCATTTGTCCGATAATTAATACAGGACTCTATTTAATGAAAATGAAAATTCTTTTTAATCACATAAATACGTATACATTAAATAAAGGTATGAGGGAGGGGGCGGGGGGGGGGTGAGTAATCGTCTCAAGAGGAAAGCGTTTGATATTTAAGTCTTTTCGGACAATTTTTTTTGTCTTTTCGGCATCTGAGGACATTAAACGATATATAACTAAATTTTTACAATACAATTATCCAGGCATATTTATTTAAATCAATTGATATCCAATTTGATATAAATAAATTTTGTCTAGGATCCGAACGCACATTCTTTGGATTTTAACGTTACCAACATTGAAAATGTCAATATCTTTAACTTCTTTGCCACGGGGGGGGGGGGGGGGGGGGGGATTCGAACAATTATCTTTATTTACATTGGCTGGGATCCCTAGGTCTTATAGTTTTTTTTGTCTTCTGCATTTCAAGCCATTTCGTATTTATTTAAATTAATTTGAAGCCACTATATTTTAAATAAATTGCTTAGGTCGGGAAACGAACCACTGACCATTGGAACTTTTTCCTGTGCCCCAAGAAAGAGGGCTGGTCTTATAGTTATATATGTTGCAAATGTCTAACCTTTCGTGAGTAATTCACTTTAAATTTACTCAAGAATATTAGTATTTGGGCTTGTATTATATTAATATCAATAGTTCTAATTTCCTGGAATAGAATATAACAATTCCATTAGCCGGGAAACATTGGACAGGTCAATTAGCGCACATATAAATTTTGCATTTATATTGTTCATTATGTAAATGTTTAATTTATTACAAAAAAAAAAAAAAAAACATTTGACTGCTCTCTAACTCTAACTGACATTGTTTGGAAGTTACCATCTATATATAATAAGGGCTGTCCAAGTTCTTTGTAATTAAGCAAGGCCAAGCACTGCTCGACCTCGGATAGGTGGTCCCAAGGCACGAGAGAGAACGCCAGCCGGCAGCCATCGAGATTTAATCATTTAAAACCAGACATATGGAAAAATCTAAATGACCTCTGGAGCCAAAAAAGAGTATAAAACCAAATTAAAAAAATAAATTAGGGCGGCCCTATTGGTCGGTTTGGCATTATTAGCTATAGAGTTAAAATATTTAGGATTGTTAAGAATAATAAAATAATAAGTTAAGTTAAAAATTTATTTTATTTTTATTTTAATAGCATAATGTTCTACTGATTAATTATTTTGTGTATTTCTCAGAGGCACTTCGACGGGTTCCTCCATTGTCACAAATAGATAGAAAATGCACCAAAAATTTTACATTTCCTGCAACCAGAGATCGACCTGAATATACGATTTATGAAGGAGAAGAGATCACATTACCATATTATGGTTTTCATATGGATCCAGAATTCTTTCCAGAACCGGAGAAATTCATCCCAGAACGATTTAGCGAAGAGAATAAAAACAACATGGATCCAGCGACATATATCCCCTTTGGAATTGGGCCTCGCATGTGCATAGGTATGCCTACATTATTCTCCTATGCCACTTTATGATAATTTAATTTTTTTCTCTAAAAATACAATAACGAGTACATTTGGAAAATTCTGTACTTGCTCTACTATATCTGAATCCCCCAATACTTTTATCAAATACTGTCAAAATTTTGGATGCATTTAATAATTGAAAAATTCTCGAAATTTTAAAAATAAACTGTTTTCTTTTAGCATCTATTGGATATCTGACAAGTTAGGGTTTGCCATTATTACCCTATAATAATCGCAGTGAAGTTTGGCCACTAAATATTACCCGTTTCATTAATCAAGATGGCATCTCGATTCCTTACTAAGAGTTGGCACTTGAAGATGGGAGGCCAAATTCACGGACGTTAACCATTAAACAAGACAAGAGAGACCACACCCCAAATTGCTCTCTCTCTCTCTCTATTGAGAGATATCTTGAAAAAGACCGTTGGAAATAACAGGAGAGAAATTATTTCTCAGTAAAATAAAGAAAAAATCCTATAATCACTTACTTATTGACGCAATGTCAAAATTTCAGTTTAAATTGCATCTTATTGATTTTAAGAATGACGAATTTCTTGATTTTTATTGGATCGTATCGGCCCACCTCCACCTATACTCGTTTACCCCAAACCACCTCAAAGCCAACCGTTGCTATCTATCAGCCCCCCAAAAAAGTTACTTGATTAAATATAGACCCAAGGCATTTACATTTGAATTCTTATCATGTTTTATTTTTGTTCTAGCTAATCGATATGCCAAGATGGAGTGCAAGATACTTCTTTATTATTTCTTGAAGACTTTTGAAGTAGTTCCAATTGAAGAAACAATTATTCCTATACAACTAACACGAAAAGTATTTGAAGTTAAACCAGACAATGGATATATGGTTGGCTTACGCCTTCGTGAAGGAGCCACCAAAATTTAAATTTATATTTTTATGACCATGTAAATATTATTTATAAATAAATTATATTAACTCACGGACGCCGTTCCGGAAGAACTTTGTAAGGGTGAGGTGAATTTTAATATTATTTATATTTTTTTGACTATTTAATAATTTTAATAATTATGAATTATATATATATATACATTAATTAATAATTCAAAAATATCGGGGGGCGGTATCCTATCCGTTTATTGCTCGCGATAAGCCATTTCAGCTATGATTGAATGCTACGATTCTGAAGACATCACAACTAGGCCTTAGGCCACCAGTTTTTAATTTATATATTTATATTTAAAAACGGGAATAAATTTTGTCTTTATAGTCCACTATGCACTTTATTTTGGTGATAGAATGCAATTTTTATATATTTTATTACAAATAAAAATAAATCTTTTAGCTACTAAGAAAGCGAGGGAAAAAAACAATTTTTTTTTTATTAAACAAAAGATATCTTATAAAATAAAAAAATCATAGGTAGAAAATTTTTCACTTTTGTTTGTATTATAAAAAAGAAAATCAAACCCATCGGATGGAAGTAAAAAAAAAATTAGTAACAAGAAGTCATGTGAAAATTTAATAAACATTTTTCGCTTTTTATTCAATTATTTCTCTCTCTCTCGTTTTTTTTTTTTTTTTTTTTTTTTTTTGTAATTAAATTAAAACATATGCTGTTAGACAAAGGGTTGTGAAAAGAAATAGATGTTTTCTTATCCTTCATCCCCTCCGCTTAACGCCCCCCATGGGTAATCTTGGGATATTTGAGTTCATTTCTATGTATAACCCTCCCTCTCGTTCTCTTGGCGAAAATTGGTGTTGAGGGCGGAAAAATATAAATAAACGGGAGAGAGAAATGAAAATTGAAATTTTTTCTGTCATATATAATATTCTTATATTTAAATTTAGATGTATGAATAACGTACTCGTACGAGAGAGAGGGAGTTGCTGTGACGCCCCGAGTAGGCTCTACACCGAGTGCCTCCTCAAATTGGAATATAAACAATCACCTTGCACTCATTTACCTTGAATAGGTTGGCTGAAAGGCTCTAGCTACCTAGAAATTTAGGGTGGGTTAATTTCATCGAGCCCCGCCTTGCGAAATTATTTACATGATTTTCACTTTAAATTAGAGAATAAGGATTTTTAATTTTGATGTTATTTTAGAGGCAAAAGAAAATTTAGTTCATGTTCTTGGATAATATAATGTCAATTTATGATAAACGACATACTCTATTATTATTATTAAAAATGTCTGTCAATCTTTATTGATAGATCCTCTTTCTCTCTTTCGTTTGATTAAATTGACGTCGTCGTCCTCCTCATCGTTGGGCTGTTTATCCCTTGAGGGGATGGATTTTTCCTCTCTTTCTCTATATCCAACTCTTAAGTCTGTGTGTATGACATCTCAAATTTATCGAACAAGTGAAGGGCAAAAGGGCCTCAAGGGCATATCTAATATACTTCAAAACGATTGTACTTTATACTTTGATTGGATATCGATTCGCGGTTCCACTCACATGAAATTTAGATGTAATTGATATATTAAAAACAATTTTTTATAGTTTTTCTTAATTTTAATTTGGAAAATAGGCAACCCAAATAATACTTTTTTTCTGCAAAGATCTTTTTATCACAAAATAATTTTTATTTTCTTTTGCCTATATATGTAATAAATAGTATATCGACACCTTCTTGTTATCGCAAAAAAATTTGATGTCATTCCATGTGTACTTATTATATGATGAAATTTTTTAGTTAGTTTTTTTTTTTTTTCTATTTTCTTAAAATGGTTCTAACGAAAAAATTTATGATGATGCTAATGTCTCGAAAAGAAAATAATATGCTGTGACAGCATTGAGAAATATTTCCCACCCACAATCCATTTTGCGTGACCTTTTTTATAAACTCAGGGGACCTCAAAACGATGAGGAATCGATTTTGATTTTTTGACAATTCTTTTTGAAAAAATATTTCATATATAGTTAAGAGAAAGTAAAAAGAAAAATAGTACTCCAATAACCAATAAAATAGAGAAAGAAGGGCGAGTCCTCCCTTTCTCTCCGTCTTCTCAATTCACTTCATTGACTTTCTTTCTTTAATTACAGATTATTCTTATAACTATTTATTAAATTGATAAATAAATAAGTACACATGGAATGTGATCGAATGTTATTTATTTATATAGGACGAAATATACATTGGAAATTTTTGCTTCCTATTCGGCTTTGTTGAAAGGGCTTGAAGCTCTAAAAATATTGAATGTGGTCGAGTCATATTTCATTTCTTCTTTTTATTTAAGCTCCGGTGTTGTAGCATGAAGTCTGGAAAAGTTTTAATTAATTTACTCTGAAAGGATTTCCCTTACTAATCTAGGATATTCCTATTTACGATGACTACTTGATCGTTTCGATTCCATTTTTATCCTTTCTTTTATCCATCCATAAATATAATAAAATCATGAAAATTAGGCATCCTCAAATTTCGGCCTCTTATCATTTTCATTATTAAATTTTATTTAAAATCCATGACTGCATTTGTATTGTTGTGGGGAATTAATGGCGGGGGGGAAGGGAGATTCTTAATTGTCCCAGACGTTTAATTAAAATGTTTTTACAGGATCCTCTTCACAGGGAAAATATAATTATTTGTAGAAATTTTATCCATAGATTTTATAGAAAGCAATTAATTTCTACCTCTGTCCCTTGGTGCAGAGGTAGAGGTTTCGCCTTATAAACCAAAGGTCAGTGGTTCGCTTCCCGTCCTGAGCGACAAAAATTTATTTCTATTATATTGGCTACCAATTGATAGAAATAAATAAGGACGGAGTCTAAATGGCCTCAGATGCCGAAAAAGACTTAAAAAAAAAAAAAAAATTAATTTCTATCGTTGCAGATCGAGCGTTTCAGTTTACACCCGGAGTTTTCAATTCTAAACCCTCAACCATCGCCTCAGGTAAAATTTTATTTTTATTTATTTGGCTTTACACATATTAAAGAATATGATAAATTTACTGACGAAAATGAAACATAATTTTAATCTCTTATATCCTAATTAAAAAGGTGAAGAATATAGACTACTAAATATCCCTTTTTCAGATGAAACAATCAATTTGTTAATTAAATTTGATGAAAAGACACTTGAGAAAATTAAGGAGGTTATTATTATTATCAAAGGGAAATTAAATACTTGTTATAATAATTAAAGACTTCCTTTTGTAAACTAATATTCTTTATAAAATTTATACCGTTTACTTACCAAAGAAGACTAGGCATCAGAATATATTGAGAAGAAACATACCTAAAACAAGAGAAAAATGTCTGTTTGTGGGTGAAGGAGATTTCTCAAAAACGTAAAAGCATACCAGGCTGAAATTTTTTAAATAAGCTATGTACCCTGGTCATTTGCACCTCGAAGCTTTTCAATAAAATCGGTCATCGAATATTGATGTACTTTTTTAGATTTTTTTTTTCCGTTTGTCTCAAAATTGGCTCTTAGTCTTTCGAGTCCAATTAGACTCCTTTCATATTTATTTAAATTAATTGGTAGCTTATATAATATAAATAAATTTTTATCGCTCAACGGGAACCTCTATCTGTGTACCAAGGGACGCGATTCTCTATAAACATTTAAAATATAATGTATAATATTTATCATTTGAATTTGAAAAGTCCCAAAGTGTTCTCAGGTTATAATTTTAATTATTTTAAACTTGTTTTTCCTCTCAAAAAAATTGTTTGTATAATAAAAAAAAAAATTTGATTAGTTATTGAACAATGAAAAATAATAAATCGCGTGTATTGCGTTTAAAAAAAAAAAGTAAAAAAGGACTCTTTGTTCTTTTTATCAGTAGATGTCAATATTTCACCTAAATTAATATTTCTGTTCAATGTAGCGTTGAGATATCGGCTAAATGTTACTACATGCTCAACTCGCATTTCAAAAGAGTATATATATATAAAGCCTACAAAATCTTAAAATTTGAGGGGAAAAAAATGATATATCATTTTTTTATTAAAAATTCACACGGTATTTTTTAAATAATATGTTGATGGTAGACCGGACTGAGTAAGAATAAATACAATAATAAAATTGCTCTTTCTTCAGATATTTTAATCGCTTGTATAAAATATTAATTATGATTTAAAGGAAAATGACAATAATTTTTTAAATAATATAATTATAACAAATTCACTATTCCACAAACAATGGTTTTATTAATTCGAAAAATGAAATTTTTATAAAATATAGACTCTATAATGATTCCATTTAGAGACAATTTTAAATTCATTTTATTCCTCCTCTGCTTTGAAGTAAAAATACTTCTGAAGCAATCGTTGTGACTAATTTGGAAGATGTAACCAGGAATGTATAGCATCGTGCTCAAAAGTATATTTGGAGGCCGGGGGTTTGAGCACTTATTGAAATAACACGAAGAAACTGTGTCTGTGCTGTAACTAATCATATTGCTGTAATATAATAATAGAGCAGCTATTCTATTTTAAAGTGTGTATACATTTTTTGAACACCCCTGTATATTTTTAATTTGTACAATGGAAGGAGTTGTATATTCAAAGGTGTATTTAATGATATTCATAAGTGTAGGTGACGAAATAACCTTTGATATGGTAGTAAACTATTTAGAGAGTTTGACGTCCCTCTCCCTCTCTCACAACCTTTATTGAGAGACACCCTCAAGTCTGAGTAGTTACTTAAGTTAGGGCAGAGGAAAGCGGGGCTTTAGAACTTGGACTTGTTGTTTATCAATATGTTGTCATCAACATAGTTTGATTTCCTTGTGAACTCTGCAATCTTTAAAAGAAAAAAAAAAAAAACTAATAGTTAAACTAAATTGCGTACAAGAAGCGAAGATAATTCAATAAAATAGCAATTTGCAAGTCTATATAGTTTGAATTTCCAATATAATTATAACAACAAAACTTAAATAATTGAATTTTGAGTCCTTTAATTAAATAAATAATTATTATTAAATGATAAAGCCCTTCTTGCTTCATGATCTAAGAGCATAATTTATTTTATATATTAGCTTTTAGCTATTTCAATAAATATGAATGGATAACCAATATCGTAAAAATACAAATATATTTATAGTAATCGTCTAACGGCTCCCGATACAAAAAAAATAATAATTCGATGGCTGTCAAGAATAACCTTAAAAAGGAAAGGTTCAGGTTCAGCCAAAAAAAAACCTTTATTTGATTCTGATTTCGGAGATGTTTTAAGACAAATTTATTATCAGTAAAAAATATACATATTCGGGTACAATTTGATATAAATTTAAAAAAAATAAATACAAGATTTAAATTATTACAGATAATTCACGATCAAATTATTTTGCATAATTTAGTCAAAGTAATTACGAGCGATCATATCAATAGGAGAAAAACGATAAATTATGATTATGATTATTTTAACATGCATAAATGGGTCAATCTTTTTTTGTTTGATAAAAATAAATATATTAATAAATATTTTCTTGAATTATCTTATCTTGTATTTGTTTCTTCTCAAATTTTTTTCAATATAATTTTTTATATTAAATTTACAAAGTCAAAAGCCTTTTTTTAAAAATCTTTTCGGCATTTGAGGTCATAGATTTTAAACGATATACTCATACAATATATATTAATTACTATATATATATAGGCATATTTATTTATCAAATGGTATCCAATACATAGAACTGCCTGGGATAAATAAATAAATAATAACAAATAGTAGCATATAAATTATCTTAAAAAAGTTGGCTTACTTTATTTATGGTTTATACATTTTTACTTTCCTGGGTTCATATATGAAATTATTATGAAAGATTTACATATATTTTGGAAGATTTTTCAAATGTCCATCTTCGAACGAACGTCCCCCCCCCCCCCTCTTTCTCTCTGAAAGAGTCTCTAAATAAAAATAATAATTTTTCATTAAAAAAATACTATTATATCATTGTTAATGTATCAAAAGATGTCAAAATTACCTTTCTTTTGACATGTGGTTATATAATGAATTTCCCTTTATTTTTATATAAATTATATTATTCCCCATAGACCTCCTCAATCCCCACCATTGATTTATTCCAAAACTATTTTTACGTCATTAAATATCGTTTGCATTCCAGTTCCCATTAAACAATTTTTCTATTTATTAAAATGGAAATTGTATCAGAAAGCCTACATTATAATTAAAGGGATTTAATTATGTCCATTTTAAACATAACTTTATGCCAAATGTTTAAACATGGAATTAGCGGAGGGGAGAGAGGAAAAGAGGGTTTATACAATTTAATATTACCCAACACTTACTCATAATTAATAATAAAAATGACCGTCTAGTAATTATAGTATACAGGCTGTACCCTTCATTAAAAATATTTCATTTTACCAACCCAGATAAATGTAATGTCTGTGGTCCCCCAAAATGGAATTTATTTATTAACAAAATAAAAATTAATGTGGTTTCAATGAAAGAATTATATGAGATAGAAACAATAATAATATTAATAATAATAACCATATATTTATTAAATTTCGGTGGATAAAAATTTTCATTAGAGAGGATTTTTGCGTTTTTCAGGAATATAGTAAATGGATTTATACTGAAGATATACTGGATATTGAAGATTATTCGGATAAGCCCCATAATAATTGCTAGTAGATAACAATTTTATAAAAACTCTAAAGATTACTAAAATAGAGAAAGTTTATTGTTGAACTTAGTTTAAAATACTAGTACCTGTTGGGCGATTTTATTAAAAAATTTGCTGTTGTATGCGATATCGGTGTCTAGTTGAAATATAAAATTTTTACCTCTAACGGCTTTTTTCTTTTTTGATATCAAAACAGAAACTTTTTGCTAGGCATTTTTTAAGACTCAACGTGTATTTCCATTGAATTCTATCTATCGATTTGTTTTTTTTTAATCGACATACTTTCTATATACAGGGTAGAAATTGGTTCGTTTTTGTTTTTTTGGATGATAGGCAACCCATCTCTCCAATTTTTTTTTTAATTAATTGCTCTCTATGTCCTTTGGAATAAAAAAATCCTTTTGTTTGCTGGTTATTTGGGTTGCCTAACTTTTTGCTCTAGAGAGAAAATGAATCAATTTCTGGCAGTCAAGAAAGATTGAATTTAAAAAAAGATTTTTTTTATTTAATTATTTTTAATTATCGTTGTTTAGGATATCTGATTAGATAAGATAAAGTAAAAATCATCTACAAAGATTTTCCTTCCAGGATAATATATTTATTTGATATTGGGTAGTAGAAAAAAGAAGTGAGCCCTTTTAAAGTTCAAATCTCAAGTAATTTAAGCTGCATCGTGTCATACTTAGCGTCAGTTGAAAGCTGACATTTTACAGTTGTAGTTATGCAAATTAGAATTTGTTTATTGACTTAATTTAGAGTATTTTGAAGATGAGTGAAATTTCTGCAAAACAATTTATAATTTTATTTCCCTATAGACCCAAATGCTGCGCAGGCTTGTAAAGAAATTTTTATGGCCAAAAAGATGGTTCACTCGCTTTTCGTCACAGTAGCTCCTCACACTTGTCGACCAATCATAGAAGAAGTTGATGGGATTATGGCAAGAGAGGCATATAAGCAGCCATGGTTTCGCCAAGGGACTAAACATCCATCACCAAACAGCTTGAAATCATTTGGAGAAAGTTGTTTTAAAATATCTAAAATAATTGTCTCACTTTTGACTTAAATAGGCTCAATACTATTTCGTAATAATAATAAATTAAATAATTTTTAGTTTGTTGTTTAGAAGTTGCTGCGAGGGAAGTTGAAGGCAGATTGCAGCAAATGATAGAAAGCCAAAGGAGACGTTCCGGTCCAAATTTTATTCGTCTATCTTAGGCTTTTGGTAGTTGTTGGTTGGTTGGTATGCCAAAGTACATATATATTGTGAGTATTGTATGGTGACATGAGAGTCTATTTGAAGAATAAATTAAATAATTTATGATTTTTTTTAAATCATCGTATTGTTTTTACTTTATCTATACCTATATTTGAGAAAGTAGTTCTATAGGAAACTTAAATAAATACTATATCTATATTATTAATATAAAATAATATATGCCGTACTATTAAATTTTAATTTAATAAAGTTTAGAACACTTAGTGGAAAAATTCTAGTGGTGATTATTTTTTATTTTTATTCTGATCTTTTAGAAAAATATCATGTGAAATAATTTCTCAACTCTCATTGAGATTATTAATGTTAAAGTTGTTTTGTTTTCAAGTTTGAACCTGGGAAGAAACTTGGAGAGGTCTATTAAGAGATAGAAAGTGGTTTGAGTGTATAATTTGCTAATATTTTGAAAAAAGAAATTCAAGCAGTCTTGGTGGAATATAATCGCATTTGAGCAACCCTTGACATTGGCACGCGGGGCTCGTCGACGACAGCGGAGTCCAAGGGTGGTTAGGCCTTAAGAGTTGGGGTTAGGCTCCCCGGGGGTGGATAGAACCTTAGTGGACGTGCCTCGACTCCTGATCAAACAAGAGCCTCCAACGAGGACGATCTTCCGGAATTTAGAACCAGCCCTAGCCCAGTTGAATTTCACTTGGCCCCAACCCAAACCCTCATCAACATCCACAACACTACCCCAAATTTATACAGCCAATGACAAAATGTCAAAAACAGTCATATAAATAGAGAAGAATTTTTCTATTCAAAACCATTCGAGGCTGTATTAAAGAAGAGCAGAGTAAATAAATAAGATGTGTGATATATCCCTACGGAATTTTGAAAGAAAAAAGTGTTAATGTAGGAAATAGTCGTCGAAACATATATCACTTTTTCATGTTATTTAATATTCAATGCAAAAGCAGTAACCTGCATTTCTTCTCTATTCTATTGTAGGTCTAGATCAGAAAACAAATTATATATATTTTAATTAAAATCAAATATATCTCTTTTTTTAGCTTATATCAAAGAAAAATTTTTTGAGCTGGAGCTTTAGTATTTTTATATATTGCATTGTATTGTTGGTTGGGTGGGAGGGGAGGTGCAGAGGATATGTTTATATTTCCTGTATTTTCTTTCTCTCTTTATTCAGATACTGATAAATTTTAGAAAGACTTTGTTCGAAGTAAAGAGATCCGTTTTTATTATTCAGGAGGAAAAAGTCATATTAAAAACAAAAAAAATGTTTAAATCGAAAAGTATTTTATATTAAATATACATAAAAGCGACCGGGATTAGAATTATGTGTTTTTCTATATTTTGACATAATGGATGGATAGAGCATCTTAAGAAACCCATTTCACCTCAAGATTCGAATAGAAATTCTAAATTCTATCCAATATAATATAAATAAATACAACACCTACTTAAATACTAACAAATCCAAAAAAAATTACTTTTCTTGTTAAATCAATGATTATTTTTTAGATACATCTTCAGTTTTGAGATAAGATCTAAATATAATTTTTCCTAGTTCTGGTCTTTAAGTTTCCTTAAAGAAAATTCACTTATCTTTATCAAAGGAACAACTTAAAAAATAATCTTACTTTCTAATCTAATGATATTTGTTAAGATTGCCATCGCCAGTTCAAAATTCTTAGCTCAAAACTGAAGATGCACCTAAAAAATAATCGTTAATAATTGACCAGGTTTTATTTGGATTCCCCAT